>VYZV01034255.1:603-12891 GCA_013401275.1 Pandion haliaetus
CATAAGTCAGTGAGTAAAGAGGATGAAGAATCAAATCAAGTATTTTACACTAACTCAGGACTTTGTTCCTTAAGACAAAAGCGAATTAAAAGTTGAAAGTCTCATAGAATTTCTAGTAGGTCCAAAAAAGTATCTTGTACACAACCCTCCAAAGAGTATCCATTAGGAAAGTTCAGACATTTGGAAGAAAATTGCTGCATAAAACCTAGGTGGTACAGACATAAACCCACATTAACTAAGATTAATGAATCTTTTCCACGATCCATAAAAAAATGTGGAAGCCTGTAAGCTCCACCTACTGTGGGTCCATTCTTACAGAAAAGAACAAAACCAAAAAAAAAAATCAAAACCAGCAAAACAGTTTAGAAGGTTAACTTCTAGAGGGTCCTTAATGCAATGTTATATGCTGGACATCTGGCTAGCTGTTGTTATTTTTATTGCAGTAAGGCATGTGAACGATGCTTCTTTTTGTCCACTGCATAAGCACATGAACACAAATACTAGGAAACAAAATACAATACAGACATTTGCAAACAGGCCAAAAGAATCAAAGCTAAAGATGTCTAGCTTTTACTGAAGGCTCAGATTAATTGTTTCTTAATTCTAAAATAGATTATGTATCAAATACCATTCCTCAGTGTGTACACACAACCTGTTGCCAACACTGGATGAAACATTAAAATAATAGTGTAGGTATCCAAGTACGATTTATATCTTTTAAGAACAAGCAGGCTCAATGACCACAACGGATGAACTCTTACAATAAGGAAACTGGAGTAAATAATTGTGACAAACTGGAGTTGAAGTTGCAGTATGATTCTTTTCCCATCCTTTCCCTTTAGGTACCCATCTACTACTGCTAATTTCAAACCTCTGGTATTGTTCCATTTCTTTTATACCATCACACAAATGCGCAAGACCACACAGTTCAAAAGGAAGGGGGATTTTCTTTTTTAAAATGACAACGTAATCTTATCATGACATGCAGCTTAATTTGCTGTCAGAGTTGACTTCATGAAAAGGATCTAATTGGATAACACTTGTGCCAGTAACATTTTTTTAGAGGCTTTAATAGAAAGTGCCTCTTACCATCTTTCTCAATAGATTGGTTTAGGATTAAGCTATTTGAGACCCACGATGGCAAAAGTGAGATAAGTAAAGTGAATTTAAAGAGTTAAAAAATGAGATAAGTAAGAGTAAATTTTAAGTTTATTTAGCTTGATGGCATTACCACAGATAAAGACACAAATCATACTCTGCATATGAATGTCATCTAAACACATTTTCCTTTCAAATGCTGTCTCAGATTAGGACTACCAAAATGTTAGACTACCTGCCTTATTTTACCTCTGTCTACTTCGTAAGTCTGGTGCATAACTGATGGTGATATTAAAAAAACTTGGCATTCAGATTGGAACAAAGTCACTCCAATGATACAGTACCTTATGTTTTTATAAAAAGTCACCCTATTTTAAATTCCTTTTGATCTTCATTTCTTCCAGTTTCAAATCTCTTTCAGGCTCAAAAATAACTAATACCAAGGTTTTAAAACATAGTCCCTTAAAAAAAAAAAAACTCATTTGTTGGACAGTCAATGCGACTTAGAAATAGTTAACATTACCAGACAAAATACTTAGTAAGAACTGCCATGTTCTTTTGAAAAAAATCTGTCTACTTACCTAGAATTTGAACTATAGATAACAAAAGCCTCTGCTTTTCAAATGGTAACTTTTTGAAGATATTTTTAAAGATACTTTAAACCAGAATCAGAAAGCTGCATTAATAAATTCTCAGAAAAAGAGCAGATTACAACATACCTGTCAAGTAGGTCATATATCACATTAGTAATCCTGTTTTATGTAATGATAAACTGAAAAAAATGCATTTACAAGGCAAATCATTGCCTGAGCTAGGATTCCCATCTCCTGAATTCAGAAGATGATATATTTTTGTAAAGTACAGGTAATACCTGTGAAGTACTGAAATATGGTGCCTGACAGAAGTGTAATGTATGATTATACCTTATGAGTACAGTTTCTAGCGAAAAGTATGCAAACAGCAGCTAGTAATTAAACACTTGGCAAATTTGTCAGAATAAAATAAGATTAAAGCCAAACATTTAAGCAAGAATCAAACTTGAAACATTGGAAGACATCGTTATCAAATGCTTTTAAACAAACTGACTTTTTTTTTTACATGCTTCTTTTGCTTTTAAAAATGTGTCACAAGCCTAATGGATCAAATTAATTCCATTTCTCCACTCTAATGCTTGATGGTCCCCACTGAAAAGAAGAGAATTTGGGAATGTATTTGCACACACATTCACAGGGTTGCAAACAAACCTATGTTCATGTTATTCAAGTGGTATCTTCACATAACCAAATCTATAAATTACAAGAAACATCTTGAAAAGCTGCTCTTGAGGTATGACAAATCTCCTTGTGCCTAAGTAATTTATCTAAGCATTTCTTGAGCAAATTGCATCTGTTTACTGACACTCAAAGCCATGCTGCTTTTGCACTGCAACTACTAAGCAGCTCTCCTTGCCATACAAGGTGATGTTATTGGTTATATAAAAATAAGGACTTGCCAGCTGAGGAAAATGTATTAAATGGGTGTTTTGCAGCGTGTTCTCATTTTATTAGTCACTAGGTGCTTGGCTATATTTTATGCCATTAAATTTCTTCCCTTTCTATTATTGCTGTCCTCAGGATTATCTCTTTGCTCAAGTAATCTAATCTTCCTCAGTTTTAGTGGTATCATCCTGGTTTTGTTTTGCACCTGTTTATGAAATCTCCTTAAGAACAGTACTTCATGCATCAACCTCACTTATGTGTAACAGGAGTGTTCCCAGGACTAGAGCCTGAGGCACACCCCATATAGCCTCTCTCCATTCTTAAATGCCCTTTGTAAGACGACCCAAGCTGGCTAAACAGGAAATTAATTTCTTATCTTCTAATGCATACTATTCCCTTTTGTCTCTCTCTTGAATAATATTTTCCCATGAGGCAGTGTACCTTATATGCTTTACTTAAACCTACATATATATTTGATCTGTTACTTCAACCCTATCTAGCAAATCAGTTATCTTATCAAAGATAGATACTGGTCTAGTCTGACACAATCAGCTTTTGTTAAAACACGTTGCATTTTATCCAATTTTCCATGTAACTTTGTGTCCTTGGATTAGTCTTTTCCTTCAAAAGGTGTTCAAAGACTGCTTAGTACTGAGGTCAGACTTACATAGCCATCCTCAACCCAAAACTATCCCAGGTCTAAGCTGTATTTGTATATATAGTTGGGCCTTAACTGTACTGGTCAAATATTTTCCCTCACAGAAAAAAAAAGTAGCTTTCAACTGAATGAAAGTGCCCTTGGAAAATTCTGACTTTTCACTGAAGTGTCAGGCATCAACACAAACATTTTCATCTGAGAAATCAAAGATATTTCTATTACAAATGTTAATGTAGCATCTCTCAGAAATTGTAGTTTGAGTTCCTCCCTCTGATCAAAAAGAGCTTTCCTGGATGTGCAATAGTCAAGAACTACTGTGACAGAATCTAGAATAACACCCACCACCACACTCAGATACAGCAAATCATAATTCAGGATGGGGCACAGAGAGCTCTTGTCTGCAGTCTAGAGGTGTGTATGCCAAAAATAGCAGAAGGAGCTGCTCCAATGGTGCTCTGGAAGAAAATCATTAGCTAGAGGCGCAAAAAAACTTTTTTTTAGTAAAAGTGTCATAATACCTCATCTAGATTGTGGCAATGCCAGTGATCCAAATGGATGAAAGGAAGTCATCCCCTCGGGGGGTTCCTTTGGGCTGCTGAAGTGAAACTAAGGAGAGGCAACCTCATTTAAGTCATTCACAATGCCGATACCCACAAATCATCACACACTAGCTACCAGCTACTGCCACTACTAAGCCTTCTGACTAAGGAGCTAATAAGGTTTCTGGAAACCATACCTAGAATCTCTCTTGCCTCTCACTTGCTCCCCAGAAGATGAGCATCTGTCCCTGGGAGAGAAATGGTCACGGGCAGGGGCACTGGGAACACCCTGCCCCGACACAGCTTCCTCCTTTGCTGCTGTTTTCCTATGGCCAGACATGCCCAGCTGATACCCCCACACAAGTTTTTTCTGGCTCTTTGGGGAGCAGACAAAGTAGCACCACTGGCCAGGCAGAAAGGAGGGAAAACCAGCCCTTCTCCAGGAGAAGCAGAGGCTGTACAAAACTCTAGGATGGGAACTGGATAGCACAGGGTTGAAGACAGACACAGTATGGAGAGAGGATGGTCCCAGCTACCCAGGGTGATATAGGGCCACACACAAAACTGCTATTGTGGATAGTGCCACAACCTGCTAATTCTACTACTGTTCGCCAGTCACAGACATTTGTCATCATGATGTTCATGAAGATTGAGTCTAGTTAACACAGCTTTAAGTCAGCTTCTGTGACAGTACTGAAGGTATCTATTGCCTGGGACTCCTATTGTATGAGACCTGTAGCAAAATAAACATTTGACCCTCTGAAAGCTGTCCATCACTAATCGTATCCCGGCTGGGACAGTGCTTTCCCTACGCACCATCAAATGTGTTGCCACAGCATACTAACAACAACAGTTCTGCAGAGATAGACAAATCTTTGAACAGGTGTCAATTTCCATGAGTTCTTTTGTGATTTGGAGATGTTTTTTCAGAATAAGAGAGAATAGTCCATTACTGCAATTGTATTCAGATATGTTGTGGACAACAGTTTAAAAAAAAAAACATCAAAATTACTTTAAATCTAAATACCTTGCACACAGCAATCTTTTCAAGATGCTAAATGAGTTAAGTGTCCTCTGCAGTCTGTTATTGACAAACTTGAAGCTGATGATTATAATTGAGTACAAAGCCAATACAGTATTGTAAAACTCATTGAAGAACTACAGGTTCACACAAAAAGGATAATGAAATGCTTATTCCACTGGTGAAGAACAGAGGAGGTTAGGATGATGTGCTTACATAGAAAGTTAGCAAGCTAAGTGAAGCAGAGCTAAGTTCACTAGAAAAATAGCATTTAACAAGTGTAGTCATACAGATATAACCTGGGACAACTAGGCACATAAGAAATAAGAAAATACAGGGGGGAAAAAACAAGATGTTTAATTAAAGAAGAAATATTTTTCAGATACTAAGCCAACTCTCTTTCCAGAGGGAATTAACTTGAGTGAGCGCTTCTATGACTTCCCTAGTGTCAAAGGGCTTCTAAGGTGTTAACTAATTGAATTCATAAAGCTTAAATTTTAGGCTGCACAGGGCCTTTTACATTATGGAGTCTGAACTCCTGGACATTGGACTCAAATTTCATCCTGTATTGATTTCAGAAACTTGTGTGAGCTAAAGGATACCAGGTATCCATTCCAGACCAGAAAATATCATCAGTGGAGAATTCACTACTTCCCTTAGGAATATTTTCCACTGGTTAGTCACTATTAAAACACCTGTTTTGTGTCTTTTAGCACAGGTTTAGCTTATTGCCTGCATTAATTTATTTTTTTTAAAAATAAACATTCCAGTATCATGTATTTTTTCATAAAAAGGTAGTTAAAGAGTTAAGGCATTATTTTATGTTTTCCTTCATTTTCAGTATTTTGGGGGAAGAGTGAGGGGGGGCTCTTTGTTTCTTACATCCTTCCCAACTTTTTGAAAACCAGTTTAAAACACGGACCACCACATTGGGCATGGTATTCCAGCACTGGTCTCACCAGTGTCTGACACAGTAGCATCGACACACTAGTTTTATTCTCTATTCACTGTTTGGATGCACCACTTTCCTCAGAGCTCATTAAAAGTCTCAGCACTGCAACTCACAAGCCCTGCAGGGAAGTTTGGTCCTCCTTGCTTATTTGTTTTCAGGCATGCTATTAGAAGAAATATATTTGAGCGAGACCAGCTTACCAGACAATCAAGGTATGTCTACATAACTGTTTTGTCCTCACCATGATTTAGTCTGCATCAACCACATCATTTTATCATCAGCAACTTCATAGTGGTGAAATTATTGACCATCAAATTTTCTATTGACCCCTCTAAAACCTGCATTGAAACATTCACCAACTCATGGCAGTTCTCCATTGGCAATTACTATTTCAAGTCTATCAACCAGCCAATTCTTAATCAATTTAATGCATGTCTTACCAATATGGTAGAGAGCTAATTTTTCATCATAATGTCATTCCAAATGCCTTAAAGCTTATGAAATGCAGGTCATTTTTATCAAACTTGTAATTTCATCCAAGGATAAAATTAGATTTGTCTGACAAGATCTATTTCCTACAAAAACATTCTCAACAGCCTTATATATATGTCAAATAGGTGTTATTGTCACTGTGTTAGTTCTCTTTCTTGAAAGCCACAGGAAAAGAGTTCCATTTGGAACAGCCTAAAATGGTCTATCTCCAAGAGCTATATTACAGAGGTTGGAGAAGGTTTCTGGTATCAAACACCAGAAAGTAAGTTCCTTTTTAAAATTTATATTACAAGATTTTAAACTAATTATGATTCACTAATGCTGGGCTGGTCTTTTTTTTTTTTTTTTATAAATTTTGACAATTTGCAATATTAAGCCTATTTGATACTTAGTCCCCAGATTCCACACTAAACAGAATGAAAATAAATGTAGTCTAGTTTATTTAAATTTAAGAAATTATTTTAATGTCTAGTGCAAGATAGTAACAATTTCCAATTCTGGCAAAACCAAAACATTTGACCCTCTTCTCTTCCCTATTTTTTTCATTTTTTTCTAGAAGAATTTGAGTTTAGCCTTTCAGGCAGCTCATTTCCTCACACAGCCCTGCAAGCTCTGTATCTTCTAAGGGAGTACCTTGATGACAGCCATTTCCATACTGCAGTGTTGCATAAAATTCATTAAGTACTCAATAATATGACTGCTACTGCTAAGATACCCAGTGAGCTTAGCAATATGTTTTACATTTCCACACTTTCTACCAGTTTTGGGGGAGTGTATTGGGTCTGGCTGAGGTAGGGGGTTTTTTGTTTTAGCAAGTTTGGGGTTTGCTTTTTAAGGTACCATCATGGATTTTGATTCAAAAAACTGTTAGAGGTTATCATCTTCCTAATAAATATTATGTGACCTTCAATTTGAATCAACAAGACAGAAATCTAGATGTAGTGGTCCATACCACAGTACTGGAAAGCCTTGCTAATTCAGGTCCCTGTGGCAGTATTGTATGCCCCTGACAGGAGCTTGGAGGACTACATGACCTCAGTCACTGGCAGACATAGCAAGGAATGCCTTGCCCTAGGATTCTTAATAGTGAAGCTCTAGACAAGAGCTTGTTATAGTTAAACATGAACAATTCAGCCCTTAAGACCACACGTAACTAACACCACCTCAGTTAAAAGAGCAAATCAGACTAACCTATATTGTATTCAGATTTTCACTTCCAAACACCTTGCAGGACTCTTGCAGTTCACACACAGTGAGCCTGGTCCATTGCCTTAGCTCAATATGGAAAGCAGGAGGCATGTCATACCTACTGCTGCTCAAAGCTCTTTCACACTTTGAGAAACACACATGTCCAGACAAGATTTCAATTCTTCGCTTGATCTTCTGTCCTCTACACTAGAGTGCTCTGGTTGTTACCGAATTAGCTCTAGCCATGCCACTGCAGAAGATTGATTATTTATAGGGCCCTGCTATGCATGCTCCTCTCACAGGCTTAGAAGTCATTTTGATATCTGCCAGGTCTTAGTCATAAGCTAACTAAAAAAACACATCCCCTCTACACGCAACAAACATTTGGAACAACCTAGAGAAGTCAAGTGCCTTCAAAGTGACCAAATTCCCTCTTATGCTGTCTCACAGGGGTAAAACAGATCAATGGGCTTAGCTATCCAAATGCTGTCATCCAACCAAACTGTCATCAACAGCCAAGCAATAAATTTAAAGTTCGCTGAATCAGAACAGGCCATACTAGTACTACTACTAAAAAAAAAAGTGATTGCATCAGTTTTATGAGGAGGGGAAAAAATAGCTGTAGAAAAAAAAGAAAATAAAGTGCGCGTAAGCTTGCAAAGAGTTGGGCTTCTGAATACAAATCTAGGTCTAAATCAATTAAAATGTGAAGGTAGTTAGAAATGAGCCATTAGAGTGAGATCTGAGTGGCAAACAGTTTTGAAATCAGATCTGGATTAAGAGTTGAATGCAGGAATTGTCAGAGATGGGAAAAAAAAGCAAAGCAGTGATCTCAATGAACATGCCTCTTAACCAAATCACATTGACAGAACAGCTACACTTGCTTATGCACAATATAGCTGGTTTTTGTATTATGAGCAACTCATGACTGAAACTCCAATACCTGACCTCTCCATCTGTAATGAAACACTGAGAATGAGAAAACCTCATGCTCATTCATGCTGCACTGTGTTTTTCCCCACCTCTATTATTGCCTGTATTTGGGTCAGTGCCACCATTGGTACATGTGCGCAGTGTATTATGCTAATAAATAGAAGGGAATGATACCGAGTTAAAACAAAAATATTTTCCATAATCTGTTTCCAGAATCTTTCACTAGAAACAATGAACTGTGAGACATGAGGTAGAGAAGCTTTAAGAGGCTGGCTTAACCTCTCAGAAACTGATGCCTGACTAATACCTGCAACATCTCTAATAACATGTCAAAATAATCCATTAAAAAGAATTACAAAAGCTTTTTATACTTTAGCCAAACACAGCAATGACAACATAACAAGGGCATAGATTTCCTTGTACTGTGGCAGCTCCATTATTTACCATCGTGCTGACAGTTCCAGCAGCAGATGGAAGAAACAAAACCCTCTAAGTACACCTTGGGGGTTGTACAGAAAAGAGTGGGGGAATTCCCTCACCCCTCCCAGAGGCCTAAAGTCTGGCTGGCACCCCCTGTCGCCCTGGCTTGCACAGCTGTCATTGTTTTACAGTATCTGATTATGCTTCCCTTTATCACGGGCTCCACAATTTCTTCAGGCAATGATTGCCACACCTTGAATATCTACTATAAAATTATACATCTTTCCATTTGCCTGAAAGCGAGCAGCCTTTAATTTATTAAGTTCCCACATGCCTTTAAAAATTACAGAAGAAAGGCTTAGAAATTCTCATTGTAGCTTCTAATCTGGAATACCATAGCTTTACAAAACTATATCCCCTTCAAATCTTCACTCTAGCAAAAATAAGATTATTTTTCCACCTTTGCCCAGCTGTATTTCTAACAAAACCATACAAGTCACTCGTCACACTTGCAAAAGTCTGTCTTGTTCCCACCCCCCGCCCCATGTGTCGCAAACTTTCTCCATCACAGCACACTGTCCTCACTCAACATACTTTTTTCTAGCACTCACTGTCCTCACTCAACATACTTTTTTCTAGCATTCACAGACTCACAGAAATGCCTTTTATGCAAAGACCGATATTAAGAGTTTGGTTATCCCACTCCAGATATGTATGGTGATAGAATCAATGAGATTAACTATCCCAACTGGAAATCCAGTGCTATATTTTTCCTATATCTCTTTTACATTTGATAAGCTTCTCTGCTGATCAAAAGGCAGTTTGCTCTCTTAATATGTACCCTCTGTACTGTTATTTTAATCTGCCACTATTCCTAAATAAAATATCCTGTTTTACCTGTTTAGGATAAATACCTCACTTCTTTCACTCCAAACAGTATAAAAGCTGCTATTATCCTTGTTCAGTGTTTTGGTTTGGGTTTTTTGGGTTTTTTTGCTGCTAGGACATCTGCCATAATTCATTATGCTCAATTGTTCTTTGCACTGAAATTTGCATACCTCTTGGGGAACATTATATCAGGAGGGTTTTCTAACTGCTCTTTCTGTTTTAAAATATCTTTACAAAAGCAAAGACCTGACTTGTCAGAAGGGTGCTTTCTTTGGATTACAGCGGAACCTATTCCTGTGCAATAGGTCTTCCCTTCCTCAACACTGAGCCCTCCACTTCTTAATGTGCTTTCTTCACAAACCTATTAGAGACTTCCAACTTCATCCAGCTAGCTAATTGTGCATATAACATGTGTTATACATCAGAAAAAGCTGCTGGAGAATCTGAAGACATAATCTTTGGACCAATCTGCTCACAGGACTAGAAATACTCAGAAGATATATTAAACTAAACAAGCTTTCTATTAACAAGGCTTTACAAAGGCTATCCTGCTCTCAGCATCTCAGGTCATCACAGGGAGATTAAAAGACTGCTTTCTTTTAAGTCACTCCCAGTGCCCTCTTACTTATCACCTAACTGGCCAGAAGTACAACACATGACCAAGTAAAATTCTCTTCCACAGAAGTAGTAAACCACGTCCTGATCTTGTCACACAGGTTTTGCATCTACTTTCGTATCTGGAGTGAGTATGGTTTCTCACAACTGTACAAATAAGCAATAACATTTTCATGAATACATTGTATGTTATCCTGTTGCTGTCAGCTTTGTCGTGGGCTTCACCCAGCACAGGTCACCTCAGTGCACTGCTTTTATGTTCTATAGGAATACACACAACCCTGATCACAGTTATATTTGTACACTCATACTGGGCCAAGAGAATAGCTCTCTGGTCTATCTTTGCTACTGTGCCAACCAGTCCTCAAAAAACCTTTTTCAGAATTTTCACTTTCTTTGGAGCTTCTTTTCTCTTCCTCCAAGCATGACGCCCATCTCCTTATTTACTCTTTATTCCACAGTCTTCTGATAGAGGAAGAGAAATTCTATTATTTTTATACAGATCATCCTGGGTTTGGGTTTTTTTTCCTCTGAAGAGATACAGTGAATTATCACTTTTATTTCTCTGCTTTTGTTAGCATCTTTACAAACACAAGCAAGCATCAGAATATATGATATAGTTCCTCCTCATTCATAGCTTATCCTTCAACAAAATTGTGCAAAAGTACTTCTTTAACAGGATTTTCTCATAGGGGATCATATTCCCCTTTCAAGTTGTACCTTTTTGACTGTGATAGCATCCTCTGAGTCTTTGCAATGCAGAAGCTGGAGATTTGTCAAAAACAGTCTCCAAAGTTTTGTGAACTGTTTTAACTGTTATTGTGGAGCTATAGCTATATAATGATGAAGTATCTGACTTCCTGAAAAAATGCCAAATAATTATTTTCCTATTTGAGTAGAGTTTTGGTGCGCTGACTTTAGCTCTCACTCCATGTCACCAGAGAACCATAACAAGAATATTATTCCATCTGTTGCTTACAAAGTTCTAGCAGACATTTTATTGCCTTGCTTTCACTGTACTACTTTAATTTCAGCAGAATGATGCCCTTCTTTTTTGGAAAGTCTTGTTCACATTACTCTCCTGCTACCCGCTCCTTCCACCGCCCTCCTGGTCCCCAAGTTCTCCTCTCCAAGGTTAGAGGCACTGCAACCATTGCTATCCTCAATACCTGTCTTAGTGGGTGCAAGTTCATTCTACCTGATATAATTTATTGATGAGAGGTTTTTAAAAGCTTTATAGCTTTCACTTTACATGGAACAGACCTTTTCTCTCTTCTTCTATGATGTGATTGAAATAATTCATTTAATCAAAACCAATTTGTACTTGTACTTCACTGCATTTAATCTTTAAGTCTTACTTTCCCTGCATCTTGCAAATTATTAGATTTGTGGTGCCACTAGTATTAGATTGTCATTAGCAAGGCATGTAACCACTGCCAGTCCTCGTTCTTCACATGTGTTTTCTGGAATACTTCTCAGGCAGGTGGTGATGCCAAGGACATTCCCATGAAAATCTCTTCCGCACAGAGTGCAGAAATCCCTGTGTCATGGTTTCAGGTCAGCTCAGTCGGTAACAAAGCACCATGAAGCCGCTCACTCACCCCCCACCCCCTCGCCTGGCCACATTGGGATGAGGAGAAAATACAAAGGCAGGCTTGTGGGTCGAGACAAGGACTGGGAGGGATCACTCCCCACTTATGGTCATGGGCAAAAGACAGGCTCAACTTGGGGAAAAAAACAAAATCAATTTACTACAAATCAAAACAAAAACAAAACACAAGGGTATTAGGAAGGGAAACTAAACATCAGAACAACCTCCCCCCCCCCCTCCCGCCTTCCCAGCTCAGTTCCACTACCGATGCTGTCTACCTCCTCCCCCCGGCGGCGCAGGGGAACAGGGGATGGGGGTTGAGTCAGCTCGCCACACATCGTCGTTGCCGCTTCTTTCCTCAGGGGGAAGATTCCTCACTCGTTCCCTGCTCCACCGTGGGGTCCCTCCCACGGGA
>VYZV01034256.1:271-21118 GCA_013401275.1 Pandion haliaetus
CTCCGTCCCCTTCCCCTGCGGGCGGCGGGGCCTGTGGGAGCGGGCCAGGCCGGGCCGCCCCGCCGCTGAGGGGGCCGCGCCGGCCGGTGCCGTGTCTTGCAGGTACCTGGTGGACAGCCGCTGGTTCAAGCAGTGGAAAAAGTACGTGGGCTTCGACAGCTGGGATATGTTCGGCGCGGGCGATCCTGGCCTCTTCCCTGGGCCTATCGACAACTCGGTTCTCTTCGGCGGTGAGTGCTGCCCGGCGGCGCTGGGCCGCGGGGAGCGGGGCCCTGGGCGGTGGGGGCCTGGTGCTCGGGTCGCAGCCCCGGCTCGGGTAAGTAGCTCCCACGTGCCGTCGTCTCGTCGTGCAGCGTTCGCTTTTGAAGCCTTGTGTTCTGGGAGGATACAAGCGGCCCTGCCGGCCTTGTAAGTGAGGAGGCTGGTGCGGTTTCTGCCCGCCTGTGGGAGGGTTGGTATTTCTTAGCGCTGTGGTAGTATGTGTGTAGGTCTTGAGAAGAAAGGATGCCGTTTGATGCCATGCTGTCTTATGTCTGTCTCCCTTTTAGATCCAGAAACTCAGATTTTAAAAGAACACCTCATTGACGAGCTAGATTATGTATTGGTTCCCACCGAAGCCTGGAATAAACTAGTAAGGTGGTATGGCTGCATAGATGGACAGCAGCCTATTGTGAGAAAAGTAAGTACGGGTGAACCAAGGTCTGTCTCTTCAGCCTAATTTCGTTATCTGATCTCTACCAAACTTAGACGATGTTTATTTTGCTAGATGTGAGTTAAGATAGGATCCTCAGCAGCTCTTTGGAGGTAATAACATGAGGTCTTTTTGACTTGTTACCTGAAAGAATGACCTTCCAGTATTACAGTTAAAATGCCTGAATCTTCAGTCATTCTCAGTTGATGGGTTATATGGGGTGAGAACTGTGAACCTTGTTCTGTATAACTTTTTACATTATGATTGTCTGGACTGGTGTGGTGATTTTATGTTGCGTGGAATAGTTTGTGCTTTCTTGAAAAATGAGAGTCATTAGTCAAGCTTATTGATCTTCCAGGACAGAATGAGGCATTGGAATAAGTGGTCTTTTACTACAGGTGGCTTAGGGACTTCTTCTGGAGTTTAAGGTGGTTCTTGTTTTCTCTTCCAAAATTCTGTGATTCTAAAATTATGAGAAGGGTCTATTTGTGGTTTTGTTCTTTAAGTCTTTTTTTTTTTTGTTTGGCAAATGCAGTTGTGAATGCATTCTGAGTATATAACCTGTTCCAGAAGGTGAGATTTACAAGTTACTTCTCTGGAAAACTGTCAGACACTCATTTATGGGTAAAAGGTGTTATGTTTGTCATAGGTTTTTGCACTGACTAAATTGAGCAGTGCCAGTCTGTGGGGTTCATAAAGACTATGTCAATGCTATTTGTTTGGTGTAGTGATTAATGTACAGAATTAATACTGCTTAAGTTTAAGTAGCATTATGTTACAGTAAGGGTTGCTTCCAGGTGTGCAAGACCCAGGAAAGTGTGACACCAGAATGGTAAAAGAAAGAAAGATCCCTATCTTGCAGGCCCACTCATGCTGATCAGTGGTACTGGAATGTCTTTTGGTGGGGGCTAGAAATTGTACGTAACGAGAAACTCTGACACCTTCAGAAAGTGTAAATGATTACAGGTTCACCAGGTGACCCCAGCTTCACTCTGCTGAGTAGACAGAACTCCTGTGTAAACCAGAAGTGGGGGGAGTGGGAAAGGATTATAGCATATAAAGGAGATGTGGATTTAGTAGAAACAGTTAACTTCCTGAGGAATAGAAAATCTATACTGAGAAGGACAGCTAGAACTATTACTGATCAGTGCGCCTCTGAATGAGGAAGCTTTAGTTCCTGAACTGGCTAACTGCTTTCACGAAGCCTGGGGTGTTGTTAGACAGTAGCTTTTCTGAAAAATTCAGAAGTTGGATAAGAGGTGTGGAAGCTATTGGGGAAACACTTGGGTGACAGGCTTAACTTTGAGACTTCTTCTCCTGGGGTATCAGATGCCACTATTCAACACTGTAGTTATTGAGGGCTAGAGCTTAGAGCTAGTGCTGTTTTACAGACATAAGATGCCAAGTTATTGTGGTCCAGTTAAGAGTAAATTTTTAAAGTTTTGAATTGCTATGAGAGTTTCAGTCTCTGTTGTTTACTGTTAACCTGATAACTGAAGTTATTTTTACATTTAAAAAAAAAAATTGTGGGATGTTACAGCCTCTTACAAAAAATATAAAGTGAAAGGTCAGTGGGACACACAAGCTGCAGAACTACACCTGAGTAGAACGGGGTCAGTATCTGGCTACAGTATTCTCCAGATAGCATTGGAAGTAAAGCACTTAAACCTGTGGTCCTTGAGTGTTTTAATCCTTTTCCTAAAGTTGGATCAGCTGTGATTCATACATCAAAATAACTGTAAAAGTAGGATTTGGGAAGTAACTTTCAGACATCTTTGTAATTTTACAAGCTGGTATTTCTTCCATCCCTATGTGCCTGATGATCACAGAAAGTAGAGGAGGATTAGATTAGCTTTTATTTGGGGTTCGGGTTTCTTTTGATAATCTCAAACCATATTTTCGGGTAATCTTCTACATAGTCGCACTGCAAAGCATATTAACTTGCAAAATATAGAACAGTGTGCTTCCTCAGTGGTTGAATGCGTGTTGTGCTCAGATTGCTGTCCAATGGGATGACCAGAGTGTTACTTTGACAGAGAACAAGCTAGTTGATCAGACACTGTTTAAAAGACATCTGCAGGTGATTAGAGACTCTTCTTGCCATTCATCTGTCCTAACGGACATGGTGATCTGATCAGAAACTTCTTCTTGGAAAGAGTTCTTCCATTTCTAAATACTATTCTTATTTATTTGTTTCTAACTATAGAATACTGGAGAACAGGAAGTTCCATTTTAATGAAATTCCTTCTGAAAAAAAATGGAGAACTTGTGAATTGGTTCCTTTGCATTAAAAAAAAAAAAGTAATTTGCCTGTCAAGCTGTTTAAACAAACAGGGAGTTCTACTTTCTCTTTCTGTTGTAACAGCAAAATACTGAAGTTCTTTGCAAATGTATTTGTTAATTATTTAGCTTCAAAGCACCTAGCATATCTAATACAACCCTATAAAAGCTCAGAAGAGGGAAGCATAATTTAGCCAAATTCTCACTGTTAAGTCTTAGTCTTAATTCTTTGTTTCTTTCCAAAGCTGGGTAAAGTTTTTTTTCTGTAAAATTATACAGATGTAGATCATGGCAAATCTGGGTCATGCGAATAGAATAGGTATATTTCAGTTTGAACTGCCCGACCGCTTCAGGACTGACTGAAAGTTAAAGCAAATTATTAAAGGCATTGTCCAAATGGCTCTTAAACACTGGTAGTCTTAAAAATTATACCTTCAATTAAATTATGATCTCAATTTCATAGGCTCTATAGCTGCAAAGAACTGTGGAGATAATAGAGTTGGTTTTTGTTTTTTTTTTTTCCCTTCAGTTGCATCACAGTTGTCTCATAACTGGCCTCTGAAATGTGCTTTTCTTTTTGGTATAATGTCTTTATGACCTGTAGGTGAAGAGTGGTGTCTAGTCTTAGAGAATACCTTTTAAAAAATATTCTGAAAGCTAGTGGGATGGACAGATGTGCCTATTGGAGTATTCTCTCAAATACAAAATTGATTTGAAAAAGACTGAAATAAAGCAATGTCATCAACATGAGTTCTGACAGATTTGTCTGTTTTTGCAAGGAGTCATGAGGCAGATTCCATATACCATGCAGAAAAAATCATTAATGCTTTGTCTTACTCTCTTCTAATAGCAAGGATTTTGTTCCAGTGTTCCAGGCTTGTTTCTGTTTTTTTTTTTTTATGTAAACCTTAGCCAAAAGACTAGGGGTGAAAGATACTTTTTTTTTTCTAGAATGCGTTTGATCTGTGTGATCAAATATTTTTCATGGGTAATTAGCTGCACTTTCAGCTGTGATGATTGACCTTTGGAGCTTTCCACTGGGGAAGGAAAGTACTGGGATTTCTTACATTTTAAAAACAAAACAAAAACCCCCAAACAAGCTGATGGTGGCTGTGACTGAATCTGGACTTGAGAACAAGTCAGTGTTCAGTTTATGGCTTGACTTGCAAGACTCCTAAAGACTTAAAGTATTTAGACAAGCGTACCTTACAGAGGGCTGCTCAGTATTTTAATTTTGTGTTATTTTGTTTATCATATCTGCCTTCTGTTTGCAGGTAGTGGAATATGGTCTGTTTGTGAAGCACTATAAGGTTGAAGTTTATCTTCTTGAACTGAAGCTGTGTGAGAGCAGCAATCCTGACAATGTAATTAGCTGCCACTTTAGCAAAGCAGATACTGTTGGTAAGTAGTTCTTTGATGCGTGAAGCTGTGCTCTGATGGTACCTTGAGATATTTTGTGCACTCTAGAACAAGAATGATGTTGATAAACTGGAGCAAGTCTAGTGGGTACCAACAGGACAGTTGGTGTTGGAGCGTGTGATGTGTCAGAAGAGGCTGAGGGAGCTGTATTTAGCCTGGAGGAGAGGCGGCTTTGGGGGGACCTTGTAGCACCTATGAGGAGGTTACCGAGAATGTCGAGTCAGGCTATTTACTGAGTCGTAAAGCAAGAAAACTGTGTAACAGACAGTAGTCATAAATTGAAACAGGACAGGTTCCAACTGAATATAATGAAAATATTTTCCCAATTAGGACAGCTAGACACTTGAACAGGGCCTGGAGGGGTGGGGGAATCTCCTGCCTTGCATGTTTTGAACACCTGGTTGGGTAAGCCCCAAGCAGTCTGGTCTGAATTTAGTGTTGACCTTGCTTTGAGTGGCTGGACTAGGAACCTCCTGAGTTTCTTCCAGCCACAGTGATTCTGTGTGCAACATAGGGAGTTGTGGTTAATAGCTTTGAGGAGTGCATTGCTTACTAACTCATGTGCTTAAGAAACACCCATGTCGCTCATGTAAAGCAGTTCTGTCTCTGGTTCTCCTACAATTCCCTCTCCTTAGTGTGTGAATATTTTAGACATCTTCTTAATGGCTCTTCCTACACTTCTTTTTTTCCTGAAATGTGGCCCCTCTCCTCTCTGCATCATCGCTGTATTTTCCTATGTAAAAATGCTGAATGACAGCTGTCATATATGTCCATAAAGATGCTTTTTTTTCAGTTTGCTGATGTACGGCCTGACAATAGTGACTGAAAACACTTCCTTCTTGAACCTATGTTACCAAATGATGACTTTCACAGATGTTGGCCTTTGGGCAGAAACTTCTCAATATGTTCTGAACATTATTGGTTTGAGGGCTTAACAGGCAAATACATGACTGAAAACAGATGTTATTCATTGTTTCAGACTAAATATTAGACAAGTTACATGAGTAGTTGTAACTTCCATGATACATTTTCTCTTCAAAGCATCTTGAAGGTTCAATGTTGTACCTCCTTGCTGAATGCCTGGCTTGTCAGTTTTTTTTCAAAAGCAATCATGTTTTAGGCATTTTGCTGTTGTTTTTTTTTCCTCCTGAACAGCTACCATTGAGAAAAAAATGAGAAAACTGTTTAATATCCCAGCTGAGAAGGAAACTAGGTTATGGAACAGGTATATGAGCAACACTTACGAGCAGCTCAGCAAGCTGGATAGCACTGTGCAAGATGCAGGGCTCTATCACGGTCAGGTAAGGGGCATAACTTTTTTTTTTTCTTTAGACTCTCATGTACTGCTTTCTCTCAGTAATTTTTTTTTCACTTGGTTTTATGTACTTTGAGCAAACATTGAAAATATTTGTTAATGATTTTGCAAAATGTGCAGAAGATTTGTAGTTATCTTTATTACCTGAACTCTCTTTCAGGTTGTTCTAATAGAAGTGAAGAATGAAGATGGCACGTGGCCTGGACAGCATTTCCTGGCAAAGTAAGCAAGCAATCATATGCTAATGGGTTCTCCTATTTTGTCAAGCTTGTTCACTTGTTTTTAGTGACCATGTGTTCTCTGTGAAAGCCTAATTATTACTGGCTATTGTGGATTTCTTTGGCTTGGGTATTTTGAAGGAGGAGATAAAATCTTGAATATAAATATTCTTCAGTGGTTCTGCTGCTGGTTTCTTGTCTTAGCAACAGTCTTCTGTTTTAAAGCCCATTTCAGATAGGTTGTGTAAGCTTGGGTTTCTACAGTGCTTAGGAGATGAAAGTGCTATTTACGTTGAGCTAGTCTGCTTCAAAAGTTACCTCTGCAGACTGCACAGTGAAAAAAATACCTGTCTTCTACCATTGTGGAACAAAAAGGATCTTGGAGTGTATTTCCAAAGTGGCCAGTAGTGAATACTTAGAGTTCTGGTAGTTCCTCCTTAAAAAGGGTGTAGAAATAGCTTAACAACCGCCACTGCTGCCCAAGATAATTAGAAGCCTGTAAATTTTGTACAGATATTATCTCTCTAATACCTAATTTAGAGAAGAGATGAGCAAGATGGGGGGATTGATGAAATAGTGTATGTATAGAGTGAATGGTGTAGAATGGAAGTTGCTTACAGTGATAAAGAGCTGCTCTTGTCCAGTCATACTACAGAAAGTAAAATCCTGTGCTTTTACTAGTCTAATGGCCTACTTGCTTTCCCGTGAGTAGGCCATTAGACTTGATAAAGTTTTTCTGTACAATACAGTTAACTTGTAGAGCTTGCCGCTTAGTGTTCTTATTTGAGATCAAGATCTTACTGGTGTTAAACTTGAAGAATGGATCAAATAGGTCAGTGAAACCTGTTTTGAAACGATTCTGTACTTCTGAGATATAATACTGGGTAATTGGATCAGGAGAATGTTCCTAGGATTATAATGAACTTTCTGTAAGACTACAATGTGAAAAGCATCTAAACATTCATATCATGTACGTAATCAAGTACTAGTTGACAGTCAGTATTAGAGAGGCAGCCGTGTAAGACCAGATCATAACCTTTTGTTGCCATGTGAAGCGAAGCTAAAAAGGAGCCCTGTGGCGTTCCCAGGCCTCAGTTTTTTCTTTTTTTCAGCAGCTAGTCTGATAGGTAAAGACTTTTAATCAACCTGTAGTGATATTTGAATGAAAATGGTTATCAGTATGCAGATTAATATTTTCTAATGATGTAGAAATAAAGATTTGCTTATTATAATGTAGAAGTCGTGAAATTTTTTGACTTGATGCTGATAATGGTGGCTGAAAGAATTGTAGTAAGTCATACATCTAGGATTGTCTGTTCCTTTGTACGTTGTCTTGGCTATTTCCTTTGCCCTTACCTCTCTTAGTTAAGAAACTAAGCATGTATATTCCATATATGTCTTCCTTATACAGTTGGGTGCATTGGTTTAGTAAGTTCTGCTCTCTGGCTCTTGTGCCCTTATTTAGTCTTGTAAGTTGAATGCATAATAACTGTTTATTCAAAAATACTGTTTGAGAAGCCAAAGAGGGGAAGAAGAAACTGGACTGCCCCTCCTCATTAGGATTGACTTTGTGTGCTGATCAGCAGACAAACTGCTGATCAAATGAGAAAGACCTTTTTATGTGGCCAGGGCAAAGCCTGTCTCTCAGGAAAGCAGTATGCTTTAATGTCTCTGGATTATAATGAGCCCTGCTGGACTAACATCATGCCTTATGCCAAAGGTGGCTGTGTCATGTAAGGCAAGTCAGGTAGAAAGATTGGACTTTAAAATTCTTTCTGTGTTTGAAATAGAAAGAGGAAAAAGTTGAGAACTTAATCTGTCATAGACATATGATGACAAAAGATAATGAGCAGTAAGTATTTTCCTGTTAGGTTTAGTGATGTTTTCTGTGCCTTTTTATGTCTTTAAGCTACTAATATTCTACAGCAGTTGCCTTGATAACCCCAAAACAGTGCACGAATCATACTCATACTGCTGAAGATAATGAGGAAGGCTGTACTGGATCTGGACCAGGTGTGTCCAGTAGCCTGCCTCACAGTGTGGGCAGTAGCAGATGCATGTGGGAGGAGTAAAAAAAGTTCCCTGTAAGAAGAGGGCATAATTAGCAATGCATCTGCCATGGTATACTGCTGTCTTCTGGTAGCCTGCAGCTCAGACTTTTTCCAAGATGATTGAGTCTAGATATTTATGTTGAATATATGTTGACAGTCTGAGGGGACTTTACTTCTGCATTTTGATGCTTCCTCTGTTATGTGTCATCACTCTGTGTCAAATGTGAGTGGGCTGGTGGCAGTCTAGACTGGATTGTTTGTAAATCTTAAGTTTTCTTTCTGCTGCTCTTTCAAGGTGTCCTGGGTTTGGCTGGGACAGAGTTAATTTTCACAAGAAGCTGGGAGGGGACACAGCCAGGGTAGCTGAGCTGAACTAGCCAAGGGGATATTTGATACCATATGATGTCATGCTCAGTATATAAACTCAATATATATTGCATTGTGCATCACTCACTTTGTATATTCTTTTATTAGTATTATTGTTACTATTATTTCTTCTCTCCTTGTGTTGTCCTATTAAACTGTCCTTGTCTCAACCCACGAGTTTTTTTACCTTTTTCTTCTGATTCTTCTTCCCATCCCACGGGGGCAGGGGGAAGGAATGAGTGAGTGGCCACAGAGTGCTTAGTTGCTGGCTGGGCCTAAACCAGGACAGTCCTTTTTGGTACCCAGCATGGGGCCCAAAGGGTTGAGATAATGACAGATAAGACCACAGCTTGTTGAAATAAATTCGTTATATGCATTTCTTAGTTAAATAGTCACTGGTCACAATGTTGGTTCATTTGTTCACATGGTAGTGTTATCTAAGTTCTTATATGCATTATGTATTCCCTCCGGTGATGTTTATCACCTCTGGGAGAGGGATCAGGACTGTCATTTTGCTGTACTGGGTAATGCTGACTTATGATTACATCGCTGGTCATGAGGTTAAGCTGGTACTTGTACGTGGCATTGTTGTCATGCCTGTACCTTGGGCACCTTCTTTCAGAATTTATTAGTAATTGCACCTAATCTGTGGGGGAGACGGGAGCAGGAGGAATACTTTCTCCTTCCCTTTCTCCTTCAGGCTAATTACAACAGCTTGTGAGAATTTTGAATATCCTTGGGATGTTCAAGCCAGCATGCTCTTATTACTATGTCTCCTTAATGTGTTTCAGGTCTTGTTTAGGGTTACAAAAAACTTCTTTTAAGAATACCACCCAGAGATCTGCCCCAAGGCTGGATAGTCATGGGTGGCACGGCATGTGGGAGAATATGGGCAGGTATCTAGAGAACTTCTCGCCTCCAATGGTTTGGAACTTCACTCCTGAACAGCTACAGAACCCTCATGAAGTGGTAGAATATTTGAAAGGAAAATGCTGTGGCTATTCCAAAGAGGCACAACTTACCACACTGTGCTGGGCCCTGGCCAGCATCTACCAAACACTGCTCAATATTATGCAGCATCCTCAGCGGGTGGGGAGGGAAAACAGACCGACAGGCACTGTGGCTACTCAAACCCTGGTGACAGTCACTGCAGCTGAACCAGAGAAGCAACCTGTGCCAGTATCAGTTGCCCCTGTACAGAAGAAGAAATATACAAAAAAATCAGCTCGCTTAGTGAGGGATGAAAGTGAACCAGGGTCATCACAAGAACAGGAGGAAGAGGTAGAACCAGAGATAATCACCCAATCCATGTCACTGAGTGAGCTGCGAGATATACAGAAGGATTTCAGCCGCCATCCAGGCGAGCACATTGTCACCTGGCTGCTCCGATGCTGGGATAACGGGGCCAGTAGGTTGGAATTAGAGGGTAGGGAAGCCAAGCAGCTGGGATCCCTGTCTAGGGAAAGGGACATTGACAAGGCAATTGGGAAAAACACACAAGCCCTCAGCCTCTGGAGGCGACTTCTGTTGGGTGTGAAGGAAAGGTACCCCTTCAAGGAAGATGTTACATATCACCCAGGCAAGTGGACCGCTATGGAGAGAGGTATCCAGTACCTGAGGGAATTAGCTGTGGTAGAGGTGATTTATAATGATCCAAATAATGAGCGGTTACCCACAGATCCAGATGAAGTCCAATGCACGCAACCCATGTGGCGGAAGTTTCTACGAAGTGCACCACCATTGTATGCCAACTCATTGGCAATAGTGTCCTGGAAAGAAGGTGAGGGGCAAACGGTGGATGAAGTGGCTGGCCGACTCTGGCAATACGAAGGAAGTATGTCTTCCTCCCTATGGGCCTGTGTCTCGGCTGTGGAGAAACTGCCAGACATGCTTGCCGAGAAACTGTCCCGAGAGCTCCAGCGATTCGAGGATAAGTTCTGCCCTGCACCTGTGCAGCCCCCGATCTCAGCTATTAGGAGTCAGCATTCCTCTGCTGAAGAGAGAGGGTGTAGAAGGTACACACCACGTAGTACCCTGTGGTTTTACCTGCGTGACCATGGAGAGGACATGAGGGAGTGGGATGGAAAACCTACCTCAGCCCTAGAGGCACGGGTGAGTGAGTTGCAAGGAAAAACAATCGCAAAAGGGGATTCTTCCTGGAAAAATGCTGCTCCAGTTTCCAGCGGGCAGTTGCCCAGACAGAGCAGAAGGGCTGATCTCATTTCTGATCCTCTTGAAGGGACTTCTGATTCATGTTTACAAAAAAAGTGAGTAACGAATACTATGACTGGGATTAGAGGAGCCCTGCCTCCAGCCAGGTGGAGGAAGGGGACAACTGAGTTTATTGGACTGTGTGGATTCGATGGCCTGGCACATCAAACCCACAGGAGTATAAGGGTCTAGTAGACATTGGTGCACAGTGTACCCTAATGCCATCAAGCTATAAAGGGGCAGAACCCATCTGTATTTCTGGAGTGGCAGGGGGATCCCAACAGCTAACTGTATTGGAAGCTGTAGTGAGGATAATGGAGAATGAGTGGCCTAAACGCTCCATTGCGACTGGCCCAGAGGCCCTGTGTCCTTGGCATAGACTATCTCAGGAGAGGGTATTTAAAGGGCCCAGAAGGGTGCTGGTGGGTCTTTGGTATAGCTGCCTTGGAGGTGGAGAAAATTGAACAGCTGCCTACGTTGCCTGGTCTCTGAGGACCCTTCTGTTGTGCGGTTGCTGAGGGTCAAAGAACAACAAGTGCCAGTCACTACCACAACAGCGCACCGGTGGCAATGTTGCACCAACTAAGACTCTCTTGATTTCCATCCATACGCTGATTTATCGATTAGAGAGCCAAGGAGTGATCAGCAAAACTTGCTCACCCTTTAATAGTCTCGTATGGCCAGTGTGAAAATCTGATGGAGAGTGGAGACTAGCGGTAGACTATCGTGGCCTGAATGAAGTCATGCTGCTGTGCTGGCCGTGCTAGAACTTCAGTACAAACTGGAGTCAAAGGCAGCCAAGTGGTATGGCACAATTGATATCGCTGATGCATTTTTGTCAATCCGTTTGGCAGCAGAATGCAGGTCGCAGTTTGTTTTCACTTGATTCCAGGTGTCCTGGACACCCCTCTGACTGCCCCAGGGGTGGAAGCACAGCCCCACCATTTGCCATGGACTGATCCAGACTGCAGTGGAGCAGGGTGAAGCTCTGAACACCTGCAGTACATTGATGACATCATTGTGTGGGGCAGCACAGCAGAAGTTTTTGAGAAAGGGAAGAAAACCATTCAAATCCTTCTGAAGGTTGGTTTTGCCATAAAACGAAGTCAGGTCAAGGGACCTGCACTGGAGATCCAGTTTTTAGGAATAAGATGGCAAGATGGGCATTGTCAGATCCCAGTGGATGTGATCAACAAAATAGAAGCTCTGTCTCCACCAACTAGCAAAAAGGAAACAAGCTTTCTTAAGCGTTGTGGGTTTTTGCCGGGTGCATATTCCAGATTACAGTCTTAATTGTAAGCCCTCTCTATCGAGTGACCCAGAAGAAGAACGATTTTACATGGAGCCCTGAGCAACAACAAGCCTTTGAACAGCTTAAACTGGAAATAGTTCATGCAGTAGCCCTTGGGCCAGTCTGGACAGGACAAGATGTTAAAAATGTGCTCTACACCACAGCTGGGGAGAATGGCCAGTGCTCTATCTCTATACTGACTCATGGATGGTGGCAAATGCCCTGTGGGGGTGGTTGCAGCAATGGAAGCAGAGCAGCTGGCAGCGCAGAGGCAAACCCATCTGGGCTGCTGCACTGGGGCAAGATACTGCTGCCTGGGTAGAGAAGCTGGTTGTAAAAGTACATCACGTAGATGCTTACGTACCCAAGAGTAAGGCCACTGAAGAACATAAAAACACCCAGCAGGTGGATCATGCTGCCAAGATTGAAGTGGCTCAGGTGGATTTGGACTGGCAACATAAGGGTGAATTAGTTATGGGTCGGTTGGCCTGTGATGCCTCAAGCCATCAGGGAAGAGATGCAACATACAGATGGGCTCGTGATTGAGGGGTGGGCTTAATTATGGATGATATTGCACGGGTTATCCATGAACATGAAACGTGCTGCAGTCAAGCAAGCCAAGCGGTTAAAGCCCCTGTGGTATGGAGGGCAATGGCTGAAATATAAATATGGGGAGGCCTGTCAGATTGACTGTATCACACTCCCACAAATCCGCCAAGGCCAGTGCCGTGTGTTTACAATGGTGGAAGCAACCACAGGATGGCTGGAAACATATCCTATGCCCCATGCCACCACCCAGAACACTATCCTGGGCCTTGAAAAGCAAGTCTTATGGTGACATGGCACCCTAGAAAGAACTGAGTCGGACAACGGGGCTCATTTCCGAAACGACCTCATAGANAAGAATTGTCAGACAATGGGACTCACTTCTGAAATGGCCTCCTAGACACCTGGGCCAAAGAGCATGGCACTGAGTGGGTGTATCATATCCCCCATCATGCACTAGGCTCTGGGAAAATTGAGTGATACAATGGACTGCTAAAAATTACACTGAGTGCAATGGGGGGTGGGACCTTCCGAAATTGGAATATACATTTAGCAAAAGCCACCTGGTTAGTCAAGACTAGAGGATCTGCCAATTGAGCTGGCCCTGCCCAATCAAAACGTCCACGTACTGTAGAAGGGGATGAAGTCCCCGTAGTGCACATGAAAAATATGTTAAGGAAGACAGTCTGGGTTAGTCCTGCCTTGGGCAAAGGCAAACCCATCCGTGGGATTGCTTTTGCTCAAGGACCTGGGTGCACTTGGTGGGTGATGCGGAAGGATGGGGAAGTTCGATGTGTACCTCAAGGGCATTTGATTTTGGGTAAGAATAGCCAGTGAATTAAATTGTATGATGTTAATTGCTAAATAATCCTGCCACTGTATGTCATCGCTACTACAGTTGCTATATGCCATATCAATGGGATTACAGTAAGAATCACCCAAATCAATGAAGTACGGACTTTGATGAAACTGAGTGAAGTGCAGCAGTGATGGGACTTAAACTGGCTTCAGCAGCTGGCGCCCAGCAACTTCATCAAAATAGACATCTTCAACCCGCATACTGTAGGTGGGGGCTGTGCCGAATACACCAGCTGTGAGCTCCGGATGCAGCATGCAGCAATCCAACACCACACACCATCTCTCTCTCCTGCCCTGAAAGACTGTTAAGACAGATGGAGTCCCAAAGTCATGCATTAAATGAACTCAATGGACACATTAGAGGGTGGCTCATAGACTAAGGGAATGGTATCTGGGTGTGTATATATATGCATATAAAAAAAGGGCAGGAAAAGTGGTGGTGATTAATTGGAAAGTGTAGGATCTGGGCATGATGTAGGTGGTATAGAATAAGGGGCAGATAATATCCTGGGTTTGGCTGGGATATTGCAAGAAGCTGGGAGGGGACACAGCCAGGGTAGCTGAGCTGAACTAGCCAAGGGGATATTTGATACCATATGATGTCATGCTCAGTATATAAACTGGGGGATCTGGCTGGTGGGGGAGGAGGGATCACAGATCTGTAATGTGCTGGGCGTTGGGTTCGGGGGGGGGAGCAATTGCATTATGCATCACTTGCTTTGTATATTTTTTTATTAGTATTATTGTTATTACTTCTTCTCTTCTTGTGTTGCCCTATTAAACTGTCTTTGTCTCAACCCATGAGTTTTTTACCTTTTTCTTCTGATTCTCCTTCCCATCCCATGGGGGCAGGGGGGAGGAGTGAGCGAGTAACCAGATGGTGCTTAGTTGCTGGCTGGACCTAAATCACGACACAAGGGTTATTTCACAAAGCTTTTTACCTATTTTTAAGGGATTTATATTTAAAAAAAGAAATAGTGATGCTCTTTTGTTGTTACATAATAGGTTCTTAGCGAGTAAGCTAAATTTAACTTTTTTCTTGAATCATTGGCATTGCTCCATAGTAATGCATTTATAATTGCTCTGTGCTTTCTTTTCACATCAGTCATAATCAGTTCTGAAGTTTATTTGGCTTCCTTCCCTTTTTTAGCATATCTTCATATAAATGCATAAATACTTAATACTCTGTAGTTTGTAAATTATTTGATGTTTGTTCTATTGAGAATCCTTAAATTTTTTCAAGACATTCTTTTATTAAGGGTAGTTTCATATTTAATGTAGTTTTGAATACACTGTCTAAATTCCACCTCCCTATGAAGTTGAAATTTAGGAAAACACAGTGCAAAGATTTCTTACTAATCTCAGGTTGAGTCTTTTAAATAAGTTAATCTTGGAGCAGCATAGATTTTTTTCCCTTGGAGAGCAGTAATTTAATAAATAAAATCATTAATAAAGCTTTTCTATATAATGAAAAAATTCAGCTGCTTGTTTAACCATGTTCTTTCATTTGCCAGATACCTCAGCAGACAAACCTCAAGTGAAAGTGTACCCTGTGACTTAGAGTGTGTTCTGAGTTGATATTTTAATCTTTTTTTCTTTTTCTTCTGGAAACATTAGATGTCTGTACTGCAGTGAAGTGTTGCCAGCATTTTAATTGTTTATGTGAGCTGGTAAAAGACTCACTAACCTGAAGTGTAGGGTTCAAGTCTCATTAATGGCTTGGGACATGGCTTGTCTTTCCATGGGCGTGTGTGTGCATATACCTGTTGCATTAAATCAGTATTATATATTTAAGACTCCAGATTAATGAGTTTAGTACAAAGCCATAGGGACTGTTTATATGCATAAAATCTGTGGGTGATTGTGAGCGATTGAACCAGACGGAACTGGTGAGAGAGGAAGAAGGAGGCAAGCTACAGAGTTCCCAGCCCAGAAGAGTATGAGTGTCTTATCCTGCTCACTGATGAGGTGTTCAGGGTAGGTTACACTGTATTAATATTATAGAGAGTGATTCTGTAGTAGAGGAGGGTCTTGTTTCTAGGAAACAACTGATGCTTTTTGGAAGCCAAAGGTGATAACAGAAGTGAGTTGAAAGTTTCATTAACAGCATGGCTAAGAAGGATAAGCGAGACTATCACCCTGAAAACCTGTTCTGCTCTTTTGTGAGGCTAAGCAAGTCTGTAATGATGATAAGCTGTTATGCTTTCTAAATAAACTTACATTTTGAAGTTCTGAGGAATTAGGGTCGTAGCTGCATCTAGCGTCAGCAGGAACTGCAAACGCTCTGTGCTGAGGTGTGGTTTGGAAGAGAGTTGAATAACTCCCAAATTTTAATCCTATCTCAGGCAAACGTTTTGCTCCAATACTCTGTTTCTCAGCTGGAGAAAGTACTGTTTAGCCAAGACCATGGGGAACTTTATATTTGGAGATCTTTCTTTGTCACTTTAATACTAAAAGGTCATGAGAAAGTTTTTACTTAAGAGTTTTGATGGCATAAACCAAATAGGATGTAGAGCTCTCTGCTGTTGGTAGAGGAATGGTGAGCATCTGCATCGCTGCCTATGTGCCAAAAGAGGCCTCGGAAAGCTGGAAGTTCACGTCATTCCCTACTCGCAGAATATGTGTGTGCAAGGTGACAGTGGGGTGGACTGGTTACCTGTCATAAGGATTTTTCCCCACCATTTGCTGCCTGTCAGAGGCACTGGCTTCTACCAGGGGAAGATGCTTTTCCACATGTTTGGCAGCCTTCCGTGTGTTTCCCCAGCCATCAAGCTGGCTGACGTTTTATAGAAAAAAATGCTCTTAAACTCCACAGCAGTCCTTGGGTGGTATATTCAGAGTATGCCTGGCCACTGCTGTTTCTTAGTTTGCTGCTCCCTAAGGAATAAAATACTTTCTTGTTGTAGTTTGAAACTGCTTTTGCTACTAGACAAGATTTCAGAAGAGGGAATAGATTATACTTATTCTAGGAATTTCGGAATTGGAGGCGTACTTTGTTTCTGAAGGGAGATTATATCAATGGCTGTGTGGAACTAAGTCCTACTTATAAGACTCCCAAAATAAAATCCTGAGCTAGCAGAGTTCCAGCTCAGCCCTAGCACACTTTTTTTTTTTTTTATCCTGGGTATCATTTTCTTAGCACAAATGAAAAAGAAATTGTGTCAGATCTAAAAAATTAGCACCTTTTCTGTCAGGTATTGCATTTGAAAACAAGAGTGAAGTTGTATTTAACATGTGCCTGGTAGCTGTCTGCCTCCCTTTGCAATATGCAGCAGGAAAATGCCTTTTGGTTCTTCGGCTGCTGCTAAAATTTTCTTGCTGTTTCTTCTTCCTGCTCTTCTATTTGCTGATGGCACTGCATACTTGGTGGACCTTTCCCTCCTCCCCCCGGTACTCTCTCCTCAGTAAAAATGTTGAGTTGTTGCTTAGTTCACCCATCTTGTAACACGTGGCTTTTCTCAACTACTCTGTCTTGATTTAGGCATCTGTTCAACTTGATACAATGTTCAGTGATACCACATACCAGAAATTACTGTACAATTTTAAGACCGGGGTGGTTGATAATGTATTTTGTAGGTATATAATGCCATAATTAAATGCCCTTTCATATTTAAACTGATCTCCTTCCCCCAGTTCCTTGTGTGCTGATGATTTCGGAGGACCCCTTCAGCAACTGGGCTAGATGTTTTGTGGGAAAACCTTTACTACATGACTTTCAAGTGCTTGAGTTTGCAGCAGATGCCATGCTTTCAGAGCAGCATTGAGTACATAAGTTAAGGAGGCTTTTGTATGTAAGAACTTTCTAAATGAAAATCCATTATGACTTCTGCTTTGTCAATTAAATATAAGTTCTAGCTTTTCCTTCTTTGACAAAAACTTCTTGTCACAGTATTTTTAATGAAGTTTTGTTTTTGTTTTTGTTTATATTGGTAGTTTAAAGAAGGAGAACTAACTACTGTATGCTCTGAAGGTAGCCTCAATTGAATTGAAATACTTTTCCCATCTCTGTCTTCCAACCACTTGAAAGCCTTTTACAATATTTTTTTCAAGCTCTTCAGCTTAGCACTTTTTCTACTTATCAACTATATGGCCTTATAGTTTCTGTACTAGATTAATCTGACTTGGTCCTCTTTATGCTGCTAGTCTCCAGATTTCTCCTCAGTTGCCATTTGTGTGGGTTTTTGAAATGTTGCATGGCAAGATGTGAAATGGCTGTCTTTAATTGGCCGACGGAGGACAATGTGCATCAGTATTGTGAAGCATGAAGTTGTGTATGTAGGAATGAAGAACATGAGCCCGAAATACATGCTGGACCCTGTGGGAATGTGATTCTAGTCCTGGTTCAGTCTCCTGAATGTGAGCGCCTGTAAAAGCCTTGAGGCAAAAGCAAAAAAAAACGTCAGTGATTCAGTAGGGAAATACTAAGTGTGCATTAGAAGACTTTTTTCTTTTTTGATAACTGGCACACTGATAAAACTGCATGTGCAATGATGATGTCCTGTGAGGCTGTCAACAGATACGAAAAGTAGACTAATAAGAGAGGTTTCAGAAGGAGCCAAGTGAATTGTTGAAGAGTTAGCAAATAATTTTTATGCTAGAAGACTTAGAAGTTAAAGTATCGTATTGGTGAGAAATTTAAAAGTTGATTTTAACACTTAAAAGCTTTTGTGGGATATGAGAAATGGAAATTGAAGAAGGAACTCTACAGGCAGCAGATGGAGATGAGCACAAACCAACGTCCAGATGATGAAGCCACATACTCATGCAGCAAATGAAATGCAAGTTTCTTCTGACTGTAAGGGTTATTGATAATTGGAACAGTTTATCTGTGGTCTGCTGGATTGCCTGTTGCTGGCCACTGTGAAACCATGATGGTAGATTTTTCTAGAAGTTGTATTTTAGCTCAGACAGGAGTTACCTTGAGAGACTCAGATTGTGCTTAAGCAGGAGGACTGATTCAGCAGTCATATCACAGTCTCATCCTCAAACCTGTGAAACTATTTTCTCAAATTCCTGAACTGTTGCATGGTTAGATGAAGTCTTTCTTTGCTATAGTTTACCCCTGTGTAGATTTTGTTGATGAAATGTAACTGAATGTGTTTGTCCCTGTCAGAAACATTGCAGTGGTGATCAAAAGGAAGCTGCAGGAGCTTGGCACCTTCCAGTCCAGTGTCTGTTACGCCTACAAAGAGCAAACTAAGCAAACTGAGAGTAGTTTCAGTGGTAACCCACTGAGTAGTCCAGAACATTTTGGAAGGTTCTAAGTCACAAACTTCAAAGAAGAAATAATGTTTATCTCTTACTTCAGAGCAACGTGTTGGGGCCTCCATTTCCAAGGGAGCAGAAGTCACATGCCATGAGAGATGGCAGTGGCTTTGACTGGTTGAAGTCTGCATGTTCCACAGAAACGCTTTTTGGGGCACTGGGGATAAATGCATGGCATCCAGGACTTCTGTTGTCACCTCTGTGTGCAAATGAGGCAGTCTGCTTGAGAGCTTACAGGATTGTGGGGTCATTAACAGTAGCTTCCTGGGCTTAAAATGGGAGGCTTTCAGAGAAAAACATTTTTTTAGCTGCTATCTGTGCCTTTCACCTGGAATCACAGCTACCTTTGTGACCATCTTGTGAAATGAGGGGGAGCAGCTGCGCTTAGTAAATCCTAAATCTTTCTTCAGTTATTACAGATAGATGAGTAACCTGTAAAATATAAAAGTGCTTAGAATTTTTATCTTCCCAAGCGTATTTGATTTCTGTTTGTTTTTTTTTTTTTTCCTCCACACTTGAAAAGCTGTTGACCTCTCTTTTGTTGTTTTACTTCTTACATGATCCTTCCCTATTTTTTAACAGGAATTCGCTCAACATCCTTGATGACTTTGTAGGTGGACCTTTTCCCACTCTGTGACTTGTCTGTTATCTTTGCTTTCTGATCCATTTTTTATCTTCCCTCAGTTCTTAGCTTTTTTCCTGTATGTGTAGGATACTATTGAAGTACTTCTTGAAACTCTTCAGTTGCCGTCTGACTCTTGATTATGTACTGCCTCTATTGGAAATGTTGAAATCTCTTAAAAGGTCATCCTCGTTTTCTTTTCTCTGTTAGATTTTCTTCATATTATTTTCCGAGCGTCTTACTCTGTTCTCTTGCTGGGGTCAAACATGTCAAGCAGAGATGCTACATTTTCAAGTCTAGCATTTTCTAGATTGCCCTTCTTTGCTTCTAGATACTTCACTTCTACTTCAAACTTTTAAAACGTGTTTTTAATGGATTTACAACCTATTGTTAGCTTAATTATTTTATTCTTGAGCCTTGAAACTCCCACATGTGGAGCGTGAATCTGATAATTGTTGTTACAGTCCAGGCCCTCTTGTTCTCTCATTGATCTTATCTTTGTGTCCAAGTAGTCTTGAGAAGTTCTACCTCCAACATGTAAAGACCAGAAGGTCCTGTGTTGTCCCAGAAATGGTTGTCTTAGTTATTTCGGTAGATCGACTCATTCTTGCTAGTATACCTTCCAGTATACTTTTTGGTTGTGCTGGCTGGTGTTGGGGTTTGGTGTTTTTTTTGTGTTGTTGTTTCATGCTTCAGATTTAGACTGTGTTTGGGGTTTGCGTTTTCATCTGGAAGCTCCTGTTTTAACTTGTTTCCTTCCAGTATTTATTTTGGTGCTATTATATTTCCAAACTGGTAAGGCTGTCCAGCTGTTCTGCCTCTTCTTGGCCATTATGGCTTGTTCTTTGTCTTTTAGTTTTTGCTCCACAGAGGTTTGCCAAGACTTTTCCTAGTAGCATCTGAGCTATGAATATGCATTTTTAGTTTGTATCATTTGAGAATCAGAGCCACATTCAAAGATACACAAGAACAAGCTAAAGTTTGAGGGCACTGTCCCCCGCTGGTGTTCTGCTGTGCTTTGGGGGTATTAGCCACTATTGCGGCTATTGGTGTCCTGCATCTTTTTTGCATATAGTTTTGCATGTTAATTTGGGGAAAGGTGGAGAAAATAGACCATCTCCCAGTTAGCTCTTGCTATAGAGAAATTAATTAGTATCAAAATAGTTTCTTTATTTATGTAGTGCTATCTTCAGGTGTTGCTTTTTTTTTATGGAGCCAAAGCTGTCTGTGACAGAACATTGTTGAATTTTAGTGCCTTGTTGGTCTTTTGTAACATTGTGTTCTCGTTCCTTTCTGGACCGGGAGAGTAGTAGGGTGGAATAGCCTGGGATTCACAACCAGATAGACTTCAGGCTTACGAACCTTTTTCATCCATTTCAATGTCTCCAGTTTCAAAATGCTGAGGATTGCTATGCATGTCGCATGTACATAGCAGTGTGTCTTGCCTCCAAGCACGCATGTACATAGCAGTGTGTGTCTTGCCTCCAGGCAATGTAGTTGTATCAACCAGGCTCAGTAGCAAACTGTTTTGTGCCCACCCTGGTTATCTTCTTACTAATTAACGTTCTGTTTGAGTGGGTGATTTGTGTAGGGAAGTAGGGGAGGACTGACTTTGCCACTTCTAATGTGGGGCAAGTGTTTTGTGGTCTTAAGATTGGGATTTTTTTGCTTGCTTGTTTCAAGGTGGTTTACTCATAAACTTGCTTCCCTATCA
>VYZV01034257.1:2410-14685 GCA_013401275.1 Pandion haliaetus
GAACTGCTCAGTTATTGGTGGATCTATAATTGGTTTGGGGAAAATGTAATTATTTAACATAAATAAATAACCACTATAAAAGACTTAAATAGCACATTTATTATTCTAAAATTATGTAAATTCATACATTATTGTTATAAAAAGTAAGATAATTTTTTATCATTTTGTTTTTTTAAAAAAGCATACATGATACAGTGAATTAAAAAGGACCAAAGGAAACATTTAGTTATCCTTCTGTAAGGACTTAAGGGTTTAGGCAGTAGCTTTTTTACCATATAGATGAATCAATTTTTTTAAAAGATACAGATTTGATAAACCTTATTAGAGCTCTGCTGGAAGCTTAAAGGGAATTTAACAAGTGCTGCACAGAAAAGTGAGGCTTTGCTTGTTGTAGTTAAAAAATAACATCTGCCATTGGCTTTCTAGCAACAGGATCTGTTCAAATAACCACTGGAGACAATTTAAGAAAAAGCCAGTCTGTCACTCATTGCTGCTTAAATCAATTTATAGATGCTATTATCATGGGAACTAATCAATGCACACATTTTCTTAAAATTGGCATCACTGGCAGGCATCCAAGAACATATTTAGAATACTGTCGCTGAGGATACACATTTTCTATTTTGAACATTTTATATACATATACCGTAAAATTTTTTACATCCAAAAAAGACGGCAAATGATGCATGTGTTTTATGGCTGTCTGTTTTGGGAAATATTGACTGCAAATCTTCAATGAATCATGCACTGTTTAACAATGAACTCTTTTCAGAATGCAAAAGGTCTGCTGCACAACTCCATAAATAAAACAGGTGCCTACAATTTGGAATGAATGATGACATGGCAGCCTCACAATGCTGAATAGAGTTATTAACTCCGAAACACTTAACAGCAGTAGTATTCACAGAAACAAAAATCAAACAAAAAAAAAACAAAAGACAAAGCCCCTGAAGAGATTTTTTAAGTTATTCACTAGTTCAAAGGAACTCAAAGGATCCACTAATAAGATACACTCCATAGAGTTTACTTTGCCGCTCTCTTGCTGATGCATGCTGCTCCTCATCTGAAGTTGTGGCATGCTGTGATGTTGAAAAGTTGGGATAAACAAGCCAAACATTTCCTTCATTTCATTTAATCCTTTATTTCTGTAGCAACACTGCTAGGATTTTTAGACTGTGTAATGGAATGTAAGCATCTATTTCCTCCTCAGTCCCATTTTTTATATTTTTGTGGATATGGCACCCAGTGTTTTGTCTCATTATTTTTTCTGTCTGTTTATAAAAGGCCTCTTCTTTGGCAGTTTCTGAGAAGCAGATAATCTATCTTGATTACTGACATAATATTCTAATCTATCAAGTTCTTACCTTCATCTGCATACTCTCAAAATGCCTTTGAGTAGACTGTTAAGCAGTATGACAAGACTGGATTCTTATGCTTAAAGAAGCTCTTACATGATAGTAATAAACCCTTTATAGGTAGTAGAATTTTACCACCTGCTCACCCTGTTCTGAGTAAGCTCAGAATGGAAAGACATTTTTCCAATTTAGCTGATTAAGGTGTGTCAGAAGTATGAACACCACCAGTGAAAGTCAACTGTTAGGCTGTAGTCCTTTCCACTTAATTTACATACTCAACTGAAATATCAACAGCAGACTTCCTTCAGACATGTTAAGTTAATTTTGTAGCAAATACACAAAGACCAACTGCAGGTGAAGTAAAATAAATTTACATTTACATTTAAACATCAACAAGGTTGAGCAGATTGATTGGCAATTTCTAATCTTTATTTTCAATCTATACAGTAGTAATTCCTCTTAAATTCATGGGTGGAAAGGGATTACCTTGGACGCTGGAAATTCTCAAGGCCAGGGGAGGGACCCTGGATGCTCATAGGAAATGAAAGGTGTAATAGTGAAGAGTGATTTAATGTTGAATAATCTAAAACTGGATATATTCCTAGAAGAAAAAAAAAAAAAATCAAGTAGCATAGTGTCAAGCTGAATTAGGTTAGAAGAGTCTGAAAGATTTCACTGAGTATAGAAGTGACTTGTGTTAATCAAGTAATATATCACTGATTAATTCCTTAATCATGGAAGTTTTTGTATGAGTAAGGCTATTAGTTCTGCAGCTAGGAATGCCAAGTGAGCCCTTCCGAATATTTGTTTAGGAAAATAAGTACTTTTTTTTCTCCAAAGGTTTCCTTTGGGGGATCTTTAAAGGATACTGCACCCCATTACAAAGTAAGATTCATTCCACTAATATAATTCTTACATGGATTCTTATAATTCAAGGTTAATATTGACAGACTCAAGAGAGATTTACTACCCATTTCAGACAGGACAACATTTTATTCTTGGGTTTTAGGTGTAAACTTAAAATATTTCATGAGATTAGAGCTCATGAAGAATCTAGATTTGACACATTTTTTCTTTGAGTTCATTCAGTGTAAAGAAAGAATTAAATTAATCAAATTGTTGTTTGATGTCCATAGTTCTAGAATAAAGCAGAATGCCGGAAAAAATGTCTAAGCTGTATTCCACAATGACAATTCCAGTCTAATGTTAAGAAAAAGAATAAGAAGCTATTAAAGAAGTTGTACCAAGAGTAAAAAAAAGGAAAATAAATAGCATAAGAGAGAGATAAAAAGAGCAAGAGACAGTTTAGCACTGTTTCAAACAATTACAACTCTTGCACTAGAAGATGATTCACTTTCGCCAGGAACCAAAAATTATTTTAACGCATAGTGGCACTTAGCATTGTCATTTTAAATGTTTAAGCACCTGGATCTGAGAATGCAACTAATGAACACATCCATGTGTAGCTGGGTTCTCAATGTATCCCCAAGCAACAGTATTAGATGCAAGGAAAAAGACTCACAGCAGCATGATTCCTGATCAGCAGGGTGCCAAAAACAGTCTGCTGGAAAATCTGGAGTAAGAAGACCTGCTGTCATCCCTATTAGATGTACACCACTGAGCAGTGACAGCAACATGTTACTTTTCTGGTGAAGCGTTGGGAGACGGATTGGTAGCCCCATGACCAGTTAGGCACGGGAATGGGAGACACAGAGGCAGTTGACCTAAAAATAGTGATGTTAGGTGATCTAGGTTATTGAAATGTCACTTTTCGGTTTTGATTTCATAGTCATACCTGTTGTCTTGCTGGTCATGGTTATCTTATGTAAACTTTGCATGAGTTTCTAAGTATTTTTTTCTTGTAAGTGATTATTTGAAAATTGCTGCTCAAATTCTTCCAGCCAGAAGACATGAACAGTTTTAACAAATCTTTTCAAATTACTAATAAACCCTGGCTTTATTGCTTATTTTCATTTCTGTTTTATCATTTATTCTATGTCAGTATTCCCTCAGCCTGTCTTACAAACTGTGTAACAGCCAGAGAAATGCTGAACTGAAAACACATAAATGTGAAGAATTAAAGGTCTGTGTCCCCACAGATCATGGACTCATTTTAGAAAAAGTTAGAGTAGGCTCATGTTTGCACATTTTGGCTGCTTGAAGAAGCTGAACAGGGACAGCAAGGGAAAGCGCCAGAGAGAAGCTGGAGACCAGTTTAGAAGTGCTCCTAGAAATGTCTCTACTGGGTACAACTCTCCATCAGGGTATCACAAGAACAACTGAACACTTTATGAATAAATTATTGTAATGAGCAGGCAGAAATCTGTAATGATGGATTAGTTTAATTAATACTGAAAATGTCTTTATTAGCCCAAGAGTGGATCACATTTAATGTCAAAAAAGTGACATTAGAGTCTCACTTTTTGTAGCAGACTCAAGAATAGTCATCTTATTTTCTGATGGTGGATGCTGTAATATAGATGTTCTCTTTATATGGGTGTTATTTAAACCATATCTGTTGAGCATAAAAGTTAGTGATGCATGTACATTTTAGGAGTTGGCTTACTGTACTGTAAATCTTATTGTGAGCATTTATTGTTACTCTATTTAGTTGAGAGAAGTAATTATTCCTGATATTATTTACCTGTCTAGTAAAAGGACAAATAACCTTTAAGCATATATGTAAGACTTCAGAGAAATAAATACTTCTATTTTGTACTTGTCAGGGCCGTGAGGGCACCACCAGCAGACTGTCCCTGCTCAGCCCCACAGTGGGGCTCCCCCCATCCTGCCCAGGGCCCAGGACCTTGTTTCAGCCCCGCATGGGGCCATCAGTCTCTGCCCCCTCCATTTTGCAGGGATGTTGGTCTCCAGCCCTACCTAAAGTGCCACCAAAGGCATTGCTTTCTGTGTTGGTTTGTGCGGCCAGCCTTGTCTGCATTTTGTGCGCATATGCATCTAGTGGCAACACGCATGCAGCTTCGCTGCTGGAAGGACCTAGGGAGAAGGAATTGCAGTGGCCTGGCTGTATGCAACTGGAGTCGGATAAACCCCCTTGGCTTGAGCAATGAGCAACTCTGGCTCCAGTGGGCTTGGAATGAGCAATCCCGTGTCCCCCAAAACCACTGTATTCAGCTTCTCCTGACAGAGCTGACACTTTACCTTTATCTATATGACACTGTTGCTCTCCTGACTTCACACATGTGTTTTAATTCCTGACTTGTTGCACTGTTTGCATGTTGGTGGAAACAGCTGGAAATTCAAAGTTTCGTCGACAGAAGTGCTCAGTGATGGAAGTGGGTGAGCTATATGTCCTAATCTTTTACCATGGCGTAATGGAGGTGCCTGTTCCACCTGTGCTTCCTGATGGCTTGCTCCTAGACATTTGCAGGCTTCCCTGCATCCCTGAGACTTTACACAGTCCTCCAAGACATCATGACATGTTTTAATGTTGAAATTTACCTTCTGTAGCGTCCTACTGTAAAAGGTAATATTTGGGAAACCAATAAAAATATCTTCATTTCAGAGAATTCACCTTCCAGCCTTTCAAAATGCAGATTTACTTTGTATCTTGTCAGTATTTGCAAGTCCTAGACCTGGCTTTGTATTTATGTTGATGATTTTTTTTTTCTTTAGCAGTATGCTGCCATCAGGCAAGAGATATTCCAGGCTGTCTTCAGCTTCACTGGGGCCAATACCATTGAAGTTTAAAAAGCTGAATGTGGTGGGTTTTTTTCTTACTGCATCAAGTGCCTAAAACAGATTTTAAAATCTTTCTCCGTTACAAAAATCGGCATGGGATCTCTGTAGGAAACCACCATTGCCTCTGGTTCATAGCAGCCTTGAAATATTGCCTGCCAGAGCCCTAAGGCTGAGAGACCCTCATCAACAAATCCAGGTCTGGCCCTCAGTCATCCTCAAGGTCTGGGGAGAAACATGGGGCCTGACTGTGGCAGGAAACACATTCTAACCTCTCATCTAAATGGCTTTTTCAGACTTTCATTAAAGTTTCTTCATGCAGTATGTACCAAACGCAGGCCAACACAGAGAGGAATGGTGAACGAGTTTTTCACACAACACTACACAGTGACAGTTTCACATAGATATCCAAATACATACCTGGAAATTTTGAGCTCAATTGCCAATTATCTCAGTAGCACCCAACTAACTTCCCTATAATCCACATGCACAGTATTACTTCTTGATAGTCTTCCAGCTGCTTTACTTTTTACTCAAACATATCTGAGAGTGAATGAGATATGAGGTATTCCTTATATCAATGCCAAGGGCTTACTTTCCTTGCAGAAAATGTAGATGGTCCTGAGATATACCTCTTCCTGATCACAAGTTTTCTCAAGTGTGTCTCTGGATAAATTCAAATCAAACACTGGAAGTCAGTGTAGGAGTTGCATGACCACTACCCATTGCCTGCTGGGTGTGCAGAAGGTAAGTGGGAGTATTTTATTGGAAAGCACTAGCAGGCATGAGACAGCTGGAGCATCGTGTTGAAACAGTTGTCTGGCTCCAGACTTTGAGGCCTTCACAGGACAAAAATGTAGTGGGCTCAACTTCAGCAAGCATTTGTGCTCTGCTAGAGCAAACAGTATAGGTACTAACAACCATGGTCACACTCACTTATATCAGACATTGAATAAAGTGATTTTCAGCATGAACACAGCCAGCAACTGACAGTAACTGTAACTTACAACTGCTTCTTTGAAATGAATTTTTGCTAAGCTTGTATGTAAACAGAAATACATTTGCCTGTTACAAATCTTACAAAACACAAATTACAAAGAAATTACTTTACACAGGTTTCGAGATGACTCTTGACTTTGTTCTCTCTGAAAGGAAATTGGAATACAGTTTTGAAGTGGTTTCAGTTTCAGCCCAGCCAGTAACAAAGCACCACGAAGCCGCTCACTCACCCCCTCCACACCCCCTCCCCTGGCCACATTGGGATGAGGAGAAAATCCAAAGGCAGACTCGTGGGTCGAGACAAGGACTGGGAGGAATCACTCCCCACTTATGGTCACGGGCAAAAGACAGGCTCAACTTGGGGAAGAAACAAAATCAATTTCATTTACTACAAATCAAACAAAACACAAGGGTATTAGGAAGGAAAACCAAACATCAGAACACCTTCCCCCCCACCCCTCCCTCCTTCCCGGCTCAAATCCATTCCCAGTTCTCTCTCCCTCCTCCCCCCGGCAGCACAGGGGAACAGGGGGTTGAGTCAGCTCGCCACACCTTGGCTCTGCTGCTCCTTTCCTCAGGGGGAAGATTCCTCACTCGTCCCCTGCTCCACGGTGGGGTCCCTCCCACGGGAGACAGTCCTTCACCAACTTCTCCNTGCCCCTTGTCCCCCTCCTTCTTCACTGACCTCGGGGATCTGCAGAGGGGTTCCTCTCACGTTCCAACCCCCCCTGCCCCCCACTGCTGGTTCCCCTTCTTCAATCTGTTCTCCCAGAGGCGCTCCCACCGCCACTGATGGGCTCCGCCTGGGACAGAGGTGGGTCCGACTTTTTGGAGCTGGGGGAGCTTCCAGCAGCTTCTCACAGGAGCCACCTCTGCAGCCCCCTCCCCCACTACCAAAGAAAACAGCGCCACACAAACCCATACAAGTTTTCAAGAATACTTTAGTTGCTAAATGTGCTGGTACAAAAAGAGCTTTTGTGAGATACCGTTCCTTCAAAAGAGAGGTAGGGAATCTTCTACATTATCAGCTCCTTTATTTTTTTAATGTGTTTTTTCATTGCAGCCTAAATTCTGTGATGTTTTGGGTTAGTTTTATCCTTGTTTTGAAGACGTTATAAATAATAAAACTAGAACTACGGTCAAAAAAATGTTGAGCAGGAGTGTTTATGCAATATAGTTATGATATTATATTCTTTTTCCTTTTCCCTTTCCTTTTTCTTTATTTCAATGATGATGGTAGCTTTGCATGTCTAGTGTGGTTCATTTGCAGCTAGATGAGGCACTGTCAAATGATCCTGCTGCAGTCATATAAAATTTACACAATAAGCATCTGACCATCTTTATCCTTTTTTTTTTTTTCACATTGGCCTATTGCTCAGCTTTTTAACTACCCAGAAACACTTTTCATTGCACAGTTAGTGTCACAAAAGAAAATAGAGAAATACATTAGAATCTATTCCTGTAATGGTTATGTTAGAAATGTGTTGGAACTAGTCAACAGCTGTGATAGGAAAAAACAACATATTGGCAAATAATCAGTGTTTCTTTCTGTATTTTAAATTTCCTTTGACGCCCTGAATTTCACTGCTTCCTGACTTCTATTAAAACTGCATAAACTTTTTGATTAGTTTATCACAATGTGGAACCAAACAACTGGGTATGACAGAATTTAATTTTGCTGCAGAAGAGCCATTCCCTTGATGCAGTGGCTGAGATCACCCAGTCAAAGCCAGAGTAAAGGTTAGGAAATACATCACAGTCGGTATGGCAGGAGGTATTTGATAACACCACAAATAACCTTATCCTTCCAGTGATTTGAAAATGGGAGGGAGGGAAGGAAAAAAAAATGAAACAGAAAGCTTGTTCAGAACATGAAAGCTACTTTGAAGAAGTTCTTTTTTCACTTTTCTGCACCAATGCCTGTTATTAATTTTTTCTGCTTAATGAATACAGACTTTCTGGAGGAAAAGAGAAACAAATAAAAAGAATTTCCAAGGTGAAATTTCCTTGATGCACTGAGGTAAAAATAATTAAGACTCTAAACCACAACCTTCCTATGCATATACAGATAGTAACATGTATGAATTGATTTTGATTGCACTAACAGTGAGGTAAACCAAATAACCATAATGATAAAAATACTTTCCTTGGTTAAAAACACTACTACTAATAATACAGGTCTTACATACTGTATTTGCAGTCCCACTGAAAAAGCTAATGAGTTTTCACACTTAGGTATTAGAAACATGGCCTTGTGAAAGACAGAACTCTAGTTTCGGTACATAGCAACAGACACAGTGGGGTTCTGCTGGCCGGGGGAATGTAAGAATGTAAACACTGTAGATTTAGGTAGAAATTACTGGTGGTCAGCTGAGTGATACAAGATCATTTAGACTGAAGAGTCAAAGTTCAGATTTCATGCTAGCCATGTTGCTCCCTTTTCTGTTGTTGACTGCAGATTTTTAATCACACTAGCCAAGTGACTAACCCTGAGTCGGATGACATTTTAATTGGTTAAAATCTGCTTTTTAAAATATATATTCTGCAAAAAATATATTCGCTTCATGGTACAGATTGGTTACTGTTGCTTTAAGGATCAGTGGCCTTAGAGGGGAGATCTTAAAAGAAGAGATTTTGTTGTAGTTTTTTGCTCATTTTGTTTCTCAACATGAAATTTAGCCTCAACACTGCAGTAACATAGATCTTTGATCTTTGCCTTTAATTATATCAAAGCTTAGAAATTTCATCAGATGGCCCTAAAAGACAAATACTGTTGCATATGACATTTCCCAAAGTAGCAATACTGCTTGTTTCCCTCTGAGTCACAAAAAATAATATTACAGAGGACATCATGAATAATGCAAGAAGTCTGATTTAACACCAGGATTATTTCTGGCATTCAGTATCCGTGAATAGCATATTAACAGCATATACCAGTTTTTGTGATTGAATGATAGGAATAATGAACTGGCACTGAGCCTTTGTGATATCTGGCCAAAAATGGGATCTGTTCACTAAATCAAATAAATTTTATTTCTAAGATTAAGCAATTCAGTGAATTGGATTGCAAGCCAGAACACTGGCTTTTGCTTTATTTTCAATCGATATGTGATTTTACATGAAACTCATGACTGGTTATTGTGATGGCCATAAGGAAGTAAAATATTCCTAATTTAACAACAACTATGCACCACATAAATGTAAAATAAATGTATGTCACAACATTCAGAAACTTGTTGAATCCTGTCACAGGATAATAAAGCAGTATTATGGCCTTTGCCTTCCCCGGAACATCATTTTTAGGCTCTGGTTTGACAGGTAGGATTCAAGACTTTCAGAGCTGGTTCATGTTTCTCAGCAGTATAAATAACAAAAGAGATTACGACAAGAGAAGCCCTGGAAAACAAGATTTGCTGTTGTTATTTTTCCATCACTCCACACACATAATGCCTTTCCTTGGCAGCAGCCAGCCTGGCTTTTCCTCCTGTACAGCAGGGGGAGAAACCGTCTCTGTTCTGTTGGTCAGTGCAGCCTGGTGCCCACAGTAATTCTTTCATTTTTCAAGATCTGAAGGTAGTTTGAGGAGAAAGCCAACATTCCTTAAATCTATTAACCACATCATGTGCACTTCTTTTTAAAATCCTCTCTCAGCCACATGTACTCAACAAAGCTGAAATGTGAGCCTGATTGGTAAAGACAGATATAGATGGAAATGAAGTCTGTTAATATCGAGGTGTTTTGTGGCACTGCAGTATTTTCGCATAGAAAGCAAATGAATTACCAGTGAATTTTTGGACCTGAAGTTGAAAAATGGAGCAGATGTGGTTACCTAATAGTTTGGGTTTCCAAATGACCACGGATGTCACTTAGCCTGAGACCACCTCTGCTTTAATTACTCTTTTACAAGCACACTTCAGTCCTGAAATAGGGTTGGATCACAAACACAGAGCTAAATCTCTTTAAAAAGTTTTAAAAGTTCCTACTAAACTCTACAGCAAATGCAAAAATGAACACAGCAGTACAGATCAGTAGATGCAAATAGCTGCTCCTAATTAGCAAGCTGATCTTGCATTTAATTTTGTATCCATGTAAGGAGCAAACAACTCACTAGGAATTCTGGTATTTAGGACCCCCATTATGGTTAGCATTTTTAATGTCAGAGATTACATCTGGAACCATATTAGCGTGAATTTCTGTCTGCAGTCATTTTTGCCTGTTAAAGAAACAAAGACTGCACACTGCCAAACAGACCTGTCTTTCAAGAATTAAGAAAGGCAGAAAGAAAATTTTAAAATGTTCAGACTATGTATACAGTTTATTTTTTATTTCCCGTAACTAATAAAAAGCCATTTCTGCGCTCATCTGTCCATCAAGTGACGTCTGTTTAGAACAGGACATATGTCAGTTCCATTAGTTATCCTCACCATTACCGTAATTAACATTAGAAATAATATGACTGTATCCCAATGCTGAGACCAAACTTACATGTGCACACAGTGCCCTCAAGAAAGAAATAGTAAGTTAACAGGAAATAATTATTTAATGTTATAATTTGTATAGGGACATAGTGGTTAACACTTAACTGTGTGAAGATGATGAGTCTCCACCATGTGTCATATCAAATCTATAAATTAATTATTACTTGTTATGCTACTCTACTCCTCCATCAGGCCTAGTATAACTTAGGGTTTATGCATGACTAATTCCCATTAAAGCAGTAATTCATTAGGTAGATCTGAGGCATTCAGTACTGTAGCTAATTCATTTACTCCAATCCTTAAATATAGACCATATTTTACACCTCTCAGGTCTCCCATTGATCTCACCCCCAGGCAAGTATGCTCCCAGGAAGCAATTCTGCACTCTGAATTGAGTTTACTAAAAGGCATGAAGTGAAACACTCAGCATTACTGCTGTTTGCCATAGTTCTCTGAAAAGGAACAAACAGTAATGGGTAATTTCTTTAGAGGTTTTATGTGGTTCCCATGCTAAGCAATATTTTTTTAAGAAGTATGTATGACTAGTCCAAGCGTGACATATGCTTTGTAATCACTGTAAAGGGGAAGATTCCATTACATGAAGGCAAAATGGCTTCTTTCTCATCTTTCCTATCCACAGCTGGTTTGAAAGGTTGCCTCTTGGTAATGCTGTGAATCCAGAGTAAGTGAAAATAGGAATTGCCCACAAGTCCATTGGCCAATAATTAAAACAGTTTTATAACATTGTATTATTGTGGTAGCTCTCTAATTAAGAAATTAACCACATGTGGTAGAGATGAAGCATAACCATGCCTATAAGATTCTTCTAACTTTAATCCCCAAACTCCCAAAAATCTGAATGGTGGGAAAATGAAATACACAGCAGAAACCTAGTCTGAAGCTGGGCTTAGTGTTGTTTCCCATCTGTGAAACATTTTGTTAGGCCATTTTCCTCTAAACCTGATTCCTGTTCCATCATGCATAGATGAATAACTGCTTTCAGCGACAACAAGCAAGTCTTGCTAAGCACAGCTGTGGATTAAAATACTCCATGTTTCTCCCACCTATGCAAGGAAATCATGACTGTAAACAAAAAAATGTCGCTCCTTTTCAGGTTTGTTCATTTGGTGCTTTTATTTTACTTTTTGCAGTTTATCATGTTCTAATACGGTTACTAAACATTAGAAATTTGTCTTCTAAAAGGTGTTTGGAAATCAGAAGGCATTATGTGCTTAAGTGTATTCTTACGGGGAAAAGCCAATGAAGAACAACAGAACAAAAACTCCAGAGTATCTCAGCTTGAAGCATATATTGCTTTGGACAGTTTCTTATAGCTGAAAGAACAAACCAGTAGAAAACTTTATTCTTTGGTCTGCAGCTGAAATACTTTTTCCTGTCTGTTCTTTTGGGAAATAAGATGGAAATTGTAATTCTGCCCTGGCCAGTCCTTGGGCTTTCCTGTGGACATTCATATTGCAAGCTAAAATCCATTTGCCTGTGAGAGACTACATCTCCGCTCTTCAAAATGTGAATAGGAATCTCCTATCAAAGAACAGCTGTAAGTGCAGTACCTTAAAATTTATAACTGTAAAGTTTAGTTTAAAGGTCACCATGTAGCCAGCACATACACATTGAAAATCTTCAGAACTCAACTTTCATTTTCCTGGTTTTCTCAAAGATTGCAAGGGCCACTCTTCTCTAATATGAGATCCTTTTTTTTTTCTTTCCTTCTTCTAAGTCAGAG
>VYZV01034259.1:1140-25142 GCA_013401275.1 Pandion haliaetus
AATGGAGGGAGCAACACAATGAAAATGGTGAATGTGTATGTTAGGAAAACACAGCAATTAATGGTTGGTCCTTTGTGTAACCTCACTTCCCACCTCTTCCATTTTGGTCTTATTTGCTATGTTTACTGTTCTTTGTATGGTGGTTAAGTAAAAAATATTTGGACTCTTTGCTTTTATATTGTCATATAACTCTTGTCAGTTACATGAACACCTTAATGCCAATATTGCAGCTTTGTAATATAGTCTTGTCTTTAGTAGCATGACAATTGCTACCAGTGAGGATTGACATTTTTGTCTCCTTAGCAGCAACTGCTATTGGGACAACTGGCAAGTGATGTGACTTTGTGCATTATAGTTTTTGGTGGGTGTGCTTAGCTGTATAGCTGGCCAATGGGTTTCTAGTTTTGTTCATTTTCTTTTGCCCAAGTTGAGCCCAAGAATTGTGTGGGTGGTGTCTTGGATCTACTGCCTGCCAATGTAGAAGTATGAGACTATTAGACTTTAATGGCTTATGTGAAGCTTTTATAGAATCTCCTGCGTGCATGGGACTAATTAAATGTGGATAATATTTATCTGAAAAGCTGTGGCGTGGCTTTGGTGTGCTGGCAAATGAGGCAGCAAATAAAAACCCCTAAAGCCCCAGAAAGAAACCTGTATAAATTGACAAGTTTTCCACTGCAGCTCAGTTGTACTGAGTGTGGCACCACAAGGTAGCGGTAGAAGCCTAAAAATGCTTGCAAAATGGCAAGTGTAAGGAGAAAAGTAAGATGAGAATGATACGATGATGATGTGAATAATCTCTAGGAATAATACCTCTAGGAATAATACCTCCTTTTGAGATGTCAAGCAGATCTGAAAGTCTCTGCAGTTCATCAAATATTAGCGTGTTATCTGTAGGTACTTTGGCAATACCTGAAAAGTGACTATCAAAATGCCACCTGAAACTGTTTTTTGTTTAGTGGGATGGTTTTTGTTTTCCTCTCGGTGATGGACAGATTAACAGGGCTTTAGAGGAAAGGTTGTGTGGCATGTGAACATTATTTGTTTTGGTTGTCATCAGTAACAGTAGCCATAACGTGATAAAAGGGTGATTATAGTGAAATTGAAATGCACAGCTGAAGAAAAATGATGCTGGTTTCACTGGAGAAGGATTTATGACTTTGTTTCAGATCTGTGTTCTATCGCTCATACAAAGAGCAAGAGTCTAAAAAAGGGTATGACCAAGAGGAAGTTTTTGAAAAGCCTACACGTGAAACTTGCCAAGGTAAGATATAGGAGTGTGTGAAGACTGAGTTTTTAAATTAATTTTTTGCTGGCAAGGTTGTTAATGTTGTTGAACTGATTCAGTCTTTATTTTGGGACATATAAAATAGCAGAAATGTCTGTATTAATAGCAAAATACATCAGTTGACATATTTGCATAAAATTGTCTTTAGACATTTCAGCAGTAGTCTGAAGTTGCAAGCAGACTTGTTGAATTTCTGCAGAACATCAAAGTAAACGTTGAAAAATTTGGGAGTCTACTTTTTTTTTTCTTTTTTCCCAAGGTATGAGACATGCAATCTATGACAAACTTGATGACGATGGTTTGATAGCACCTGGGGTGCGTGTGTCTGGGGATGATGTCATCATTGGCAAAACAGTAACGCTGCCCGAAAATGAAGATGAACTGGAAAGCACTAACAGACGTTTCACAAAAAGAGACTGTAGTACTTTTCTGCGAACTAGTGAGACTGGTATTGTAGATCAGGTCATGGTAACCCTTAACCAGGAAGGATACAAGTTCTGCAAGATTAGGGTGAGCACTGACATGTGTGCTTTCTACTTCTAATCATTTTTGTTCTGTATTTAAATTACCAACTGAATGCTTTCCTATGGCTTACAGGTACGCTCTGTAAGAATCCCACAAATTGGAGATAAATTTGCCAGCAGACATGGGCAGAAAGGAACCTGTGGTATCCAGTACAGGCAAGAGGTAGTGATAGGGTTTTTTTTTTTTCTTCTTAACATTTTATCTTTGATCTTCTTGGCATTGGAACCGCCTTAAGTGAGTTGTCTGTGGAATATCTACTGGAGTGCAATATATTGACTTAAATTTAGCTAAAATATGTTTAGAAAGGGACACAGCTTCTTCTTACGTGGTACTTCAGTGCCTTTGAAATGCTTTAAAAGATTTAATTTGAATCCACAGAACTGCTTTTCTTAAAGTTGATATTCTGGGCAATACTGACTCTGTTTCCCTGCTCTAGGATATGCCCTTCACGTGTGAAGGCATCACACCTGATATAATTATCAACCCTCATGCCATCCCTTCCCGCATGACCATTGGTCACTTGATCGAGTGTCTTCAGGGGAAGGTAAGAAGAATCTTTTATGCTACATGTCCGAGCAGTATGAATTAAAATGTTTTCTTCTTCCCCCTCCTGCCCTGCCTTTTTATTTTGGTAAAGATACTACTCCCTGGTAGGTGTTAATCCACTAGAAAATAACAACTGGTCTCCAGTTACTTGATAGCAAAAGCAGGTTTCTTGGGGAAGACCTACAGTCCTGTAAATTTTGTCCAGCAAGTCAGACTACAGTGTACACTCTCATCTGTTTGCTTTTATTCCAAACATTTCCTGTGACCTAGAGGGAGGAGTAGCAAAATTGTTGATATGGTGTATTTTTTTAAATCTCACTGTAAAGTGATAAACCAAGATAGGCCACTATCACGGGCATGGAATCTCACATTCTGGCATGAAGAGTTAAAACTGTTTGAAATAGCTTAATGTTGCCTGATCAGTCCTTCAGAAATCTGACAAACTTTTGCAAATCTCTTCTCTGTAGGTGTCTGCGAACAAGGGAGAAATTGGTGATGCTACACCTTTTAATGATGCTGTCAACGTGCAGAAGATTTCCAATCTTTTATCAGATTACGGCTATCATCTGAGAGGAAATGAGGTATAATCAAAATATCAATTCACTGTATTTTTTTAATATACATTTGATGGATGGCAAGGCTTATGATTCAGTGATTGCATTGACTACTTCAGGTCCTCTACAATGGTTTCACTGGTCGAAAAATTACATCACAGATCTTCATTGGTCCTACATATTATCAGCGGTTGAAGCACATGGTAGATGACAAAATCCATTCTCGTGCAAGAGGGCCAATACAGATACTTAACAGACAGCCTATGGAAGGTAGATCTCGGTAAGGATGTTTAATGTTTCTGTACAGTGTTTTCTTTTTCTTTGAAGTTTTTAGCCCTAAAAATTAGCTGCCTCAACTTTGCAGCTAGAACTTAATTAGCTCACCCCGATTGGCCACACAATGTGTTTGGCTTAAGATGATGTACTGGGTGCAGGTGTCAGGGTTTTGCTAGCAGGAGATGCTGCTGAGCTGGCCTCTTTGAGAAAGGACCAGGGGTTGCCCTGTGCTGGACACAGCCACTTACAGCTGGCTCCAACAGACCCACTGCTGGCCAAAGTTGAGCGCACCAGTGACGCTGGTGGTGCCTCTGTGGTAACGTATTTAAGTAAGGGTAAAAACCACTGCACAGCGGCTGTGAGAGAGGAGTGAGAAAATGTGAAAGGAAGAGCCCTGCAGACACCAAGGTCAGTGAAGAAGGAGAGGGAGGAGGTGCTCCAGGCACCACAGCAGAGATCCGCCTGCAGCCCGTGGAGGTACCACAGTGGAGAAGATACCTGCGCTATAGCCTCTGGAAAGCCCACACTGGAGCAGGTTCCTGGCAGGAGCTGTGATCTGTGGAGGACACATGCTGCAGTGGGAAGGGCCCATGCTGGAGCAGTTTGTGAAGGACTATCCCATGAGAGGGACCCCACACTTGAGCAGGGATTTTTTGTGTGAGGTGGAAGGAGTGTCAGAAAGGAACTGTTATGCACTGACTGCAACCCTTGTTCCCCCTGTGACCATTGGGGAGGGGAGGAAGGAGTTGGGAATGAAGGAGTGAAGTTGAGCCTGGGAAGAAGGTAGGGGAGAAGATATTTTTAGTTTTGTCTTTTTCTCACCATCCTAGTCCATTTTTAATGGGCAATAAATTAAATTACTTTTCCCCATACTGAGTCTGTTTTGCCTATGATGGTAATTGGTAAGCAATCCTCCTGTTTTTATCTCAACCCACAAGCTTTTTCATCTTATTTTCTCCCTGTCCTGTCAACATGAGGGAGTGAGAGAGCAGCTTGGTGGGTATCTGGCAGCCAGCTAAGGTTAAACCTACCACAGATAAACAGAGTATGATTTAATTGTTTACCTCATTTTGCTATACGGTTGTGCTGTGGCAGTTAGCTGTCTGACATCTGCTTTAGAAATGCTTAGCAGCAGCTAAAAATTGTGTTCACGTTCTCCCTAACGGTTTTATTCTGAGGTGTTAGAGGAAAATTAATCCACAGCTTTACTCCTGCCTTGTAATACTGCTGTTGTGTTTCTGATGTTACTTCTCCCACCGACAAGAACTGATGTATTTTGCCAGTGAACTCAAAAGTTGAGGTTTTTCTTCCTCTTTTCAGTGATGGTGGCCTTCGTTTTGGAGAAATGGAACGAGATTGCCAGATTGCTCATGGAGCAGCCCAGTTCTTGAGAGAAAGATTGTTTGAAGCTTCAGACCCATACCAAGTCCATGTCTGTAACCTCTGTGGAATCATGGCGATTGCAAACACAAGGACTCACACCTATGAATGCCGGGGATGCCGTAATAAAACTCAGGTACGTGTGGTTTTCATCAGCCAGTGTTTCTCTTTGTGGGCAAGAGGAAATGCCACTTCAGTGAACAGGATAGGGAAGTAAATATTTAAAGAAGCACCATAACAATTGCTATTTTAGTTTCATAACTGTTTTCAGTGTTTATAGTGTCCTAGTTAATTTGGATGTTTCCTTATTAATTTTACAGTGTTGGCTTGCCACTTGGCAGGAAATGCTGTTCAAGTATTTTGCAGTGCAGAGTTTTCAGAGACTTTAAAAGTAAACGCTTGAGAGCTTATTTTTAGAAATAAAACTCAGAATCACAGGAATTTAGAGCCATCACCCTTGTGACTGTCCCTGTGAAGATATTTATGCTTGCAGAGCTGGGTCCCCATGGGAGGTCTTTTGTGTTGCACTTTTTTTTTTTTAATTAAAAAAAAGCTCTGTAGTGTGTGCTTAGTTACAGAACTATGTCAAGAGAGAGTGGCAGCAGAGATAAAAATAGTTGCCTTCAACAGGCTTGTTTTTGTGCTAGGGACTGACTGCTGCAACTCTAACAGTGGCATTGGGGTTACTGAAGAGATGTGTGCTGGAAATCTTAACTGCATTTACTGCACATCAGGCACACTTTGCCATGCACAGGTTCCCTTGTTAAATGGCTCTTGTTTAAGATCAGATCCCTTGGCTGCAGGTTTTATCATTAAAAATGTTCTGGATAGCTGCTGTGTAGCCTCTACAGACGGTCTCAGCTTCCCTCTTACTTGGTTACTGTCTGTGAGCAATTGTTAAATGCTTACATGCATAACTTCAGCTTCACTTTTGAGCCAAAAACTTGACAAGTTATTTGTGTAGAGGGTGGTGGAAGTTGATGCTTTAGGAATGCTTATCACAAGCCTTTTGAAATCTCTTTCCAGATATCTTTGGTTCGAATGCCCTATGCCTGCAAACTCCTCTTCCAAGAACTAATGTCTATGAGTATTGCACCTCGTATGATGAGTGTTTAGCCTTTAAAAGGGCTTCTTTTTAAAAAAAAAAAAAAATGAGACTGAAGTGCTCAAGTTTTGTTTCATTTTGTGGAGATTGCATTTAAAATACAGTTTTACTCATCTGCTGTGTGCTGTTCAAAAGTATGTTTATTTCCTGTAAATAGAATTAAAGTTTGTAATCAAACTTGTGAGTCTCTTTATTTGTGTAGCTGCGAAAGAAGTGTGCAAGCAAATTGGTGATCAGAGAATAAGGGAGTAAGAGGGAATGGTTAGTGAGCTAGAAAACGCCAGAGGTTGCAACTTTCCAAAATACAATTTAAAACTGTGCGAAGTGAAAGTCCTCCCATCACATCACAGCTCTGCACCGTCATCTGTGGAAAAACAAAACCACGTTACGCTCTGTACTGTTCCATGGGGTAATTTCACAACTTGGGCAGCAGCACAGTGAGTGCGTTTTCTGATGTCTTAGCTGAGGGTGAGACCTGACAACTCAGTCCTGACCCTCCTTCCTTCTTTCCTTCCTTGCTGCAGGACTACAGCAGCAGGGGGATGGTAATAGATGTCATTTTTCTGTGCTGAGACCACTAACCACCGTAGTGCGTAGCTACGGAGAAGCCTGTTTCATGACAGTTTGTTCCACTTAATGTTATCAATTTCCTTTAAGTAGTTGTGGACTGCCAGCTTGTTGCTGAGCTACAGCATGCTTACTTGAGAGCTTTCCTACAGCTGAAAAAGAACAGCTGTGACATGTGGTGTGCATGTAAGAAATAAACCATGAGGCAGTACACACAGTACTACAACCTTGCAGTAGTTACTGTGAGAGGGGGAGTGAACATCTTCTATGCTGGAGTGTGTGTTGCTCATGGCACAACTCCAGTAAAACTCAATTTCATTCGTGTCCGTAAATAAGATTTTGAAAAGGGGTTAGAGACGAGCTAAAAACCTTTAGTAAGGCTCCTATGTGTAATTGATACTGGGATTCATTTTATGCTCTTATTTCGATGGCAGGTGCTGTTAATATTCTGCTAAAGGAAGTCTTTCAGCTCTTCAGGGATATAAGGATAGAGAAAGTCAAGACTATATCTAGCTAAAGCTACTGGATACTAGGATAAAGCTACTGGGATTAAAACTAAGGATTATGTCCAAAAGTGTATTTGGGCAGCACAGTATTCTCTAGCTGGATGCTTTGTTCCCACTGCCTCTGCCTCTAGCATGGTTACTGTTCCAGCTCTCCCAACTTACTCCAAAGCACGCACGGCCGTCATACTAAGCCATCCTCTTTGCAGCTGGAATGAGCGTGGTTGGTTTGCCATCAGCTTTGGATGCAGTCTGGCAAAGAGGACCTGGGTTTGAAAACGGGCTGAAGCTGGAGAGTAAAGGCTTCAGGTCTTGCATAAAAGGCTGTGGCATATCTATCTCCTCCTGGGTTTGACACTCCAGCATGCAGAAAGAAGGGCAGGGACTAGGATGTTTCCAGGATGGGGAAGAAAAAGGAGGTGTAGGGATTTAAATGCTTGAAGTTCCCCCTCAGGCTTGGGGCTGGTTGTGCCAATACTGCTCCCAGGAGCAATAGGCAGGTTTGGAAGTGAAAGAACAGTGGAAGGAAGATACAAATTTAGGGCTAGAAAACCACTGACAATTGCTTTGTAAAAACCCCAAAAGGTGTTTTTAATTTGGTATCTTAATCTCTGGTGCTTTACAGCACTTGGGGGGTTATTTAACAATCCCATGAGAACTCCAGCAGCTGAGATTTACTGGGAATCATAGAATCATACAATAGTTTGGGTTGGAAGGGACCTTTAAAAGTTGTCTAGTCCAACCTCACTGCAATGAGCAAGGACATCTTCAACTAGATCAGGTTGCTCAGAGCCCCATGCGACCTGACCAGGGATTGTTTCTGGGGATGGGGCATCTACCACCTCTCTGAGCAACCTGTTCCAGTGTTTCACCACCCTCATCATAAAAAATTTCTTCCTTATATCTAGGCTAAATCTACCATCTTTTATTAAAACCATTACCCCTTGTCCTATCACAACAGGCCCTGCTAAAAGTCTGTCCCCATCTCTCTTGTAAGCCCCCTTTAAGTACTGAAGGCCACAATAAGGCCACTGTAGCCTTCTCTTCTCCAGGCTGAACAACCCCAACTCTCTCAGCCTTCCCTCAAAGGAGAGGTGTTCCATCCCTCTGATCATTTTTGCGGCGCTCCTCTGGACCTGCTCCAACAGGTCCATGTCTTTCCTGTGCTGAGGACCCCAGAGCTGGATGCAGTGCTCCAGGTGGGGTCTCACCAGAGCAGAGCAGAGGGGCAGAATCGCCTCCCTCGACCTGCTGGGCACGCTTGTTAGGCAGCCCAGGATACAGTTGCCTTTCTGGGCTGGAAGCGCACATTGTCAGGTCATGTCTAGCTTTTCAGCCACCCGTACCCCCAAGTCCTTCTCTGCGGGGCTGCTCTCAACCCCTTTATCCCCCAGCCTGTGTTGATACCAGGGGTTGCCCTGACCCAGGTGCAGGACCTTGCACTTCGACTTGTTGAACCTCATGAGGTTCACACGGGCCCACTTCTTGATCTTGTTTTGCCAAACCTAGTAAAAGCTGCATGTTAAACTGAGATTTCTAGTGTGCAATTTTTTTTTCAGAAAGCATTAAGCAGAGGTGGTCCTTCTGTATCAAGTAACTGAATAAACCATTAGGGGGAAGAGCTGCCGAGTGTTCAACCACACTACCTACCTTTGGTCAGGCCTATTTCGTGCAGAGTTTCCACAACGTGGATTTTTGCAGAAGCTGTTGCCTCTCCTTTGGCATTTGATGCATGACACTCATATTCTCCAGCATCCTCTTTGCTCAGAGGAGATATCTAGGGAAAGAAACATCCCCCATCCCCCCGTAAGTGTCCCGTGCATAGGTAGAGGTGATTCTGTTTTAAGGTATCTTAATATAACTTGCTAATTGCTTGAGACATAATGAGATGAACACAGTGCATGAAGTAGCAGTTAACCCTGAGGGAACCACACTGACTGTATGATTTCTTCTGTCTGCTCTAAACAGTCCTTGTTTCCACCTCTGCTTTTGTAAGTGGTGTGGGAACCAACACCCTGAGCTGTGCTCCCTTCTGCCAGCTTCTCTGCAGCTGGGAGCCATCACACTTGCAATTCTCTTACTGGGGTGCACAGCAGCTCCCTCTGGCCACCCTACTGCTTCCCTCTGATGTCTGGCAATTGCTGATTAGCCTGCAGGTACTCCTGTAGCTTAGGAGGTCTGCTGACTGAGAGCTGATGGCTTCTGCGCTGTGCTATTCTCAGGCAGGTGATGTGTTTCACTGAGGAAAGGACAGTTCTGCCAGATCTGTAAGGGCTCCTCAGCTGTGGGTGGGTCTTAGGGATGCCTTGTCTCTGTCCTGATTCCTTCCTAGACATGGTGAGGGTCTCCTTCCCACTAATGGCAGCAGGAAAGTAGTGACATACAGAAAGGAGATCTTTTATTTAAGCCTAGCCTTCTCTGATCATAGAATGCATGCTTCTGCTGCACGCTAGACAGAGGAGAAAAACTGCAATGGGTGAGACTGGAGCCAGCAGCCACCCTTACCCTTTATGCCTAATTCACACAGGTGGTTTTCCTCTAAATGCCCTGTATGTTGCCATGTGTCTTCTGTGCTGCTCTTTGTTCATAAGCTGTTTGCAAACTGCACTGTACTGTTTGTGCAGCTCTGCGCATACACAAAGTACTTACGAGCACCCAGCCAGTCACTTCGTGTTTCTCGGGGCCCCCTCGGGTCTGGATAGCTAAGTTTTCCCGGTCCCCAGGCAGAAGCTCCATCCTCTGGACACCATACTGTCCCCGAATTATCTAAACAGCAGGGCAGAAAGGGGTAAGAATTTGGGGGCTTATTTGTGCTAGAACTGTTAGGACCATATGTGCACACAGACTAGATCAACACTAGTTTTACATGGAGGTGTTTTGTGCAGTAGCAGTGGTTTTTCTAGTGCCAGTATTTCACCTTAGCCTCTGTATATTGCAGCCCCACTACCCCAATGCCTCAGTGTCTGCACTGAGGCTGCATTCCCCTTGCCTCAGCAGGAACGGGTAGAGCAGCACAGCTTTCTGGTGCGGACAGCATTGGGCAGTGGGGTGTGCAGACATGCCCTGCATCGACCTGGTCTCACAGAACTCGTGTGTGTGTGTGTGTGTCCCCAAGGGTGTGTTTAGCCCATCACATGATGCCTGTGCTGAACAAGGAGGATTCTGCTGCCTGCAGCTGCTGGTAGCCATACATCAGTCCGGTTCAGCAGGCTGGAACAGCTGCCTTCCAGCTTGGGACTGGGGGGACAGCAGGAGCTGACTGTTGTCGTTGTTTGGAGAGGCTCCCCCACAACTCTCCTGATGATCAGGCTTTTGACTGTGGCAGTAGCAAAGAACCGAGTGTCTGCATGTTGCTCCTGGATTGGGCTCTCCCTGCATGACCTATCCTTTTCCTAACAGGCCAGCAACAGCCATATAGGTTTCTGCTGCAGCAAACTGGGCAGTCCCTTCTGGTGGGCACAGCATTGATGAGAGAGCAGCAGTGCAGTCATTCCCCAGTGCTGCGTATCTGAGCCCAGAGCATAGCATGGTGTAAGCGGTGCTCAGCCGGTGTTATCACCAGGCCAAGCAGTCTCCTGGCCATGAGGAAGAGGCACGAAAAGCAGAGCAGCGCTGACAGCGTAAACGCAGCGCCTGCTTGTAAACAAGCAGAAAATGCTGCCTGGCTCAACATGCCTACGTTGTATGCTCACCCAGCAGTCTGCTCTGGGACCGCTATGAATAAAGTCTGCTGTCTCAGAACAGAGCAATCTTTGGGCCAGTCTAGTTTTTATCCTCTGTAGTGCTCTTAAGCTAGGATTGTTTCAGCTTAAGACCCCTCCCAGGTGTCCACAAAGCTGTGGCATTTGAAGAGGCTACAGGGGCCATGCAGTGGCTCTCAGCCTGTCTACAGCTAGGATCCTCTCTGCTCAACATTGGCCCCTGCCCTAAGCCAGGTGTTACCAGCGCACTGCCCAAATCGGCTGCTGGCTACCGGAGATAACCGCCGCATGCGGTTCCTTTTCCTGACGTGGGTGAGCCATGTCCAGCCACCTCAGAGTCACTGCCGCCAGCAGGGTGACAGCAGGTCAAGGGACATTCCCCGCGTGCTCTGAATACCAGGCGCTGCCAAGAGAAACACAAGTCCTGTTCTGCCTCAGGATGAACAAGAGTTTAGAAAAAGCAATGACTAAAGACTAAGCAAAGCCAGATGTTTGGGGGTGGACAGAACTGTACAGATGGGAGAACTCGTCAAAGATGTGTGTTTCTAAGGAGGGATCTGCTACGGCCTTTACGCTTACCAGGCAGCTTCAGCTGCCTCAGGTTTGCTATGCTCTAAGAGCTCCTAGCAGGACCCTTACCTTGTTCCAGATGAGGACAGGGGTTGGGATGCCCATGACTTCACAGCTCAGGTAGATCTGTGCTCCTGTCACATTCCAGATGTCCTTAGGAGGGGTCACAATGGAGGGTCCTGCAAAAAAGGGAGAAATGCTTTTAAGCACGGGGTGACTGCAAGCCTGTCTCCTTGCTAGCCTTTTAAGTGGGATCGGTCACTTCTGATGGGTGTTTGAGGATGAGGTGAAGGGGGGTCCCCTGCTTGGAGCAAAGCTTGCTGGACTGATCCCGCATCACAGCACTTCCTGCTCCGAAGCTACACATGCATTCGACCTTAAGCTGCTCAGGCTGATGTGCGCTTGCCCCAAATGGAAACTCAAGTGTTGAGCAGTTCAGTCCATCTGAGGTTTGAGGTAAAATAATGTTTGTATTCTGTTATCTCAGGGGCTGAGCAGGACTTTACAAACTGCTGACCCTGCTTACCATGCAGCCACCAAGTGCGCCATTGACATTCAACCGGCATGGAGGAAAGGACCCCGCAGGAGACAGGGTGGGTCCCCACTCACCTCTCCCATGCTACAGAGAGCTTGGCCAGCTTTGCAGCATCCTTTTTCCCAGCATGATTTTAATCTGCAGCAAAGCCCGTGGCGGCTGGCTAGCAGAATTCAGTGTTACACTGCTCCTGTCCCGTTTTAGCTGTGTGCAGTATTCAGCCAAAGGAGGCTGGCTGGAGGGTGGCAGAGCTTTTCTTGGGGGACGGGGGAGGGGGGGGGGGGCTTGGTCGGGGAAAGGACAAGGCAAGTGCAGAGCTGCATTTTCCCCCAGAGATCTTCAATCCCTGGTTAAACAGGGAATTGTTTCCAAAGTGAGATGGGAACAGAGCTGTTTTGCAGATCTGGCTGGAGATGTTTACCCCTTGGGCTGGGAAACGTTGGAGACTTAACCCATATCCCAGAAAGGGAAGAATGGCCTTTTCTGTTCAGTCCCTCGTTAGTGGGGCTGTTTTGCAAAAATGCAGCTATTAATTCCCCACAATAGGAAAAGCAGACCAAAGGAGTACATAGTGTTTATTTCCACTTATTGATAGCTTGAAGAACACAGTAGCTTTTCCCCTTCTGCTCTGAAGATGCAGGCAGTTAACAGGAAACTGAAGCTCCCATTTGGCTCCACCAGAAGAAGGCGTTTCCTATGTGAACAAGTACTCCAGAGCCAGCCTGACTGAAGCCCCTAGGTATGTTGGCTCACAGACCATGGTTCATTCCCAGCCCCATGAAAGAAGGCTAGGTTTGGCTCCTGACGCTCCTTCTGGGGTCCTGAACATGCACTGAACACAGCCCTGCATGTGCACTCTGCCTTGCAGCCCTCCTGCAGGCAATAGGGAGCAGGTTTCAGGTGCATCCCACTGCACCAACATCTTCCAGCAGAAAGATGGCATCTTTTTTCCTCCTTGGGATCTGGGGGCAGAGCCACACTAGTATCACTAGCCAGAGGACATCAGCCATCCTTCAGTCTTAGCGCAAGGGATGCCAAGATGGCTCCCCACTCCTGAGCAGCTGGTGTGATCCCAGAGAAGTGTTTGCTCTTCTCTTCCAAGACTTCCCTGTCCAGGAATGACTGTACACAGCCTGCTGGTGGGAGGCTGCTAAGAGACCACAGGTGGCTGCAATCCAAATTCTCCATTACAGAGACATCCCAGACCTAGTTTTAACAGGAGGTAGCTGCGTAGGAGCAGGGAAGTTTTATGTGTAGCCCTGGGGCCATGGTTAAAACCACACCTAAGGATCAGCATGGGCTGGTTTCCTGGCAGACATCACAACCCAGGTGCTCCTCATCTGCACAGAACTGACCCTCTCAGCTGAGAAAAGGATTTAAGCAGTGTTTCACCACATTGCTTACCCCGTTGTTGGTTGTGCTGCTGCATGAATTGACTCCCATGCACTGGCCAGGAGAAAGGTGTGTCGGATCCACAGCACCCTTTCCCATATGGAAGAGTGCTGGAGTTATCCTTGCTCCAGGTGGCCCAGAGCAGATCCGACCTCCAGCCCGTGCCCAGCTCTGTGCTCTCAGCAACACCCCGCTGCAGGTTGTTCTCCTGCAGGCAGTACAGTGGAGTGACCCATGGGGCTAGCACCCCCAGCGCGCTCCTGCCCGAAGCGCTCCCTGGCCTCCACGCCAGCCCAGGGTATTGCCATCCCCGCGATGGGGCCACCTCGGGTCACGCGCTCTGCTCCCCTTCCCCAGCGCAGCTGTTTCCTGCGCAGCCCTGCTGTTCTTTTTCTGGTGTCCTCGGAACAATAGGGCGCTTGGCAGCTCCGGTGGGACCGGGATGTCCCCAGGCGGCTTAGCTCACCCCGTGCTCTGCAAGGACCCCCGGCAGATGTGCACCCAACATAGTCTGCTGCTGCTGCCGCCCTCTGCTCCAGCCATGCAAAATCCTCCACATGCAAGGTGCCCTTCCTAGGGCAGAGCTCGGGGGCCTGTCCTCGAGAGGTCTACCTTTGCCCCTGTATGACACCATCCTCTCTATCACCGGTCGCTGGGGTTCTCCGTGGGGCAGGAGAAACACGGCTGCCCCCAAATGACTGCCATCTCCCACTGCAGAAAAGGAGAGATACCCCGATTCTTACGTTAAAAGCCAGGTGGATTTTAAGGCACCGTTATTCTCTTCCGGGATCTGGCTCAATTCTTCCCTGGTTGGGAACTGGCAGCATTCAGCGCACCACTAAATCCACTGCCTGAGGTGTCTCAGTTTTGGCTGCCACTGAGTTTCCCCCTGTGTCACGGACCTGGACACCCTCTGCCCGGGGATGTTTGCTCACCCTGCCAGGAGCAGGTCACACCAGGATTTTTCTGCAGCAACTGATGGGAGGGGAAAAGAGAGAGGGAATTTCTACCCACCTCCTGGGCAAGGAGAAATTGTTTATCTTCCCTGGAAAGGGGAACTGCCTGCACAGCTTCACAGCGAAGCTCCGGCTGGCTCGGCACAGCAGCCACAGCACAGAGAGAGCCTGGCCGTTGCGAGGCAGTCCCGAGCTTGGGATGCACATCTTGATCTAACCAGGAGGAACAGTTGAGACTCTGCAAAATGAACTGGGAGTGTTCACAGCCCTCTATCCGGCACAGCCCTGAGGCTGGGAGGGAATACACATCCTGAGAGATGCAACAGTGTCATGGGAAGAGTCAGTGTGGTCCCTCGGGATAGTTGACTTAAACCCAGACAGCCAAAACTCTAGAGCTGGGCTTCTTCCTCCACTAAAAATAAATGAGAAAGGCCAAGAAGTCAGCAGATTTAAAGTCAAATCACGCCACGCCACAGCAGTAGCTAGACTCCCACCACAGCGAGCTGACATCCAGGTGCATGGCAGCCACCCTGCTTACTGCCTGTTTTGGGCCCACTCACGCTCTCTCCCAGTCCCCTGAAGCAGCCAGAGATGGACAGGGGACGCGGCAACCTGCCATGACAGGAGAGGCAGGGGATGCCCGAGCCTTGCAGGCACTTCAGAGGATGTGAGGGCACTCCCTCCTGCAAGTCACCCCTCTTGCTTTGGGGGTCCTTGCGAAGGGAGCGAGGCCACCATGCGCTCAGCAGGACTGGAAACAAGCCCACCTTGTACAGAGCAGGCAAGATGATTCCTGCCAGCAAGGAGGCCCGTGGCCTTCATCCTACAGGCTGCATCTTAGAGGCCTTGCTGCTCTGCTTGCAGCACTGCCCACAAAGGGGAACGTACCTCCGTCTGCTTCCTTTGAGCTGGGGACTTGTGGGTCGCACCTGCTGATGAAAATGGTCACCACCACCAATGTGGCTGAGTGGTCTCTGCTCCCTACCAGGGACGGGACCAGCCAGGGGCACTGGGGAAGTACAGGATGCTCCCTGCCGGTACTTGCCCCTCCTTGGCCAAGAGGACAGTGCAGGCTGTTGGTGGAGATCAGCTGCTCTCGGCAGGCACTCCAGGCATTTCCTCCCCGCTCTGCCCATTGTTCGTAAGACAAATAGGTCTCCCTGGCCAGGGAACTGGCTTACTTACAGAGCCAGTGAACTCATTCACACCAGGAGAGGAGCCTGAAAGCGCAGGGGCTGTTTTTAGTGCAGATCACAGGGAGCTGACAGCCTGTGCTATGTCAAAAGCAGCAGCCGGAGAGGAGTTCCCATTGCAGTTATGTAGTTGCTTTTCTGCTGCAGCACGTGGCAGAGCCTGTGACTTCCTCGATGAGGCTATCATTTGGCATCTGTTCCCGACACCCCTCCCACACTGGGCACCTCTTCTCTGCTCAGCCACAGCAGGCAGAGATCAGGCACCTCCCAGCCCACCCACCAGTCGCTTGCTGGTACCCGGACGGTCTATCACAGCTCAGGGTTTGCTGGTCCTCGCTGATCTTCCTTTGGTGTCCACACACACACAAATAAATCACACCCCAGCAAGCAGAGCAATAACTCTTTTGCTAAAATCAAGAAGGCTGCAAGTATGTCACTAAAGGCAAAAATAAGCTCAACGTTAAGCACTGTGGGGTATGCCCTGGCGCTCAGGTGTGCACGGGAAGTCCCGACCACGAACATACGAAGCTGCCTACCGCACGCTGAAGCTCGCGTGGGCGCCAGCCTGGTTCCCTGCCAGCCCTCCTGAGCACTGCGTCGCTGTGCCATGGCCCCGGGTGAAACACAGACTGGGAACACTCTCCATGAGACAGCAAATCAAAGCAAAAGCTAGACATTGTTCACCCTCACGAGCTCTTGCAGGTCTGAAAATAGACCCGCTCTAGTCTCCTAAGTTGCTGGGAAAGTATTTTCCCTTCAAAATGACTTTATATGGAGAAGGGGAAACCTTCGGTAAGCAGCATCTACTCATTCTAGCTGGCACGGCCTCAGCTGCTCCCTCCCAGGTCAGTGCTCTGCGAGAGGCAGCAGCAGATGGGAAGTGCAAGCAGCTTCTGGCCTTCCCCATTCCCAAAGCTGCCTGCTGCTTTCTGGCAGATTTACAAGCCTCCTTCTTTCCCTTTCTGAAGGCATTTCTCCCCCTCCTTTAACCTGGCCTTGAAGAGACTAAGGAGTTACAGAAGGAAGCTCCGAGACATCCAGACCAAAGGAGATGCTGGATGCTAAGCCTGTTCAGATACTCCCCCTCAGACTTCAGCAGCCCAGTGACCCTGAGAAGGCTGCAAACGCGAACGCAGCTTTGCCCCAAGCCCTGGAGACTTGGGACTGAGTCAGCGTGAGGCCACCATCTATCTGCCATGGATCTCCTCCTGCTTCCCAGCCCACCGGGCTCAGCATGGAGCAGACCGGTAAGAGCTGGAAATCCCACCCCTGCTGTTTTACCACAGTTTGGGAATGCCTCCTTCAGAGACCTTGTGCATGACCTTTATATGGCTACTTAGCCGTCGTCCGTGGGGTTTACATATGGGTGGGAGGGAGAAGGTGGCGGCCCTGCAAAGGACAAAACTCCAAGCCCTTTTTCTCCCTTACCTAGCAGGCAGGATGGGTCTGCGCTGGCCCCAGCGTTGTGCCCAGAAAAAAGGCTGTGCCTCTGCACGCCTCGTGCCTAGCTCAGCGCTCTGCCGCATCCAGCAGCATCCTCAACACAAGCCGAATCTCAAAGCTGGGGCAATGGGGAGGCCAATGAGGCTGAAGCTGCTGTGAAGCTCAACTGCAAGCTTATAACCACGCTTGCCCCTGGAAACAGCCAAATGGGGAAAGGGCAAGCCCTCTGAGCAAGGATGAGACTGCCCTTGCGAGAGGACTGCCACAAGCTAACCTCTCTCCTGCCTTTTCCCCCTGTCCTGCCCTTTTTTCCAACCTCCCCTTCCTTTTGCCAATCTCTGAAGTATGCTGTCCCCAGGGTCAAACAGGCAGTAAGCTTTCTGCAAACACGCTTGCTGCTTCCCAGCCATATCTGGATGTGTATTTGGGTTTTTTTGTCCCCGACCTCCCAGATAAGCTCTATCAAGAAACTTCTCTCCTCCTGGCCCCTGCCTTCCCTCTTCTCTTCGTGTGACCTTGGCTCAGTTTTACTAAGAAAACTGTCATTATGGTACAAGGACGACCATGAGCTAAAGCCTGGAAAGAATGTGAAAAGCTTGCGGTGGGAGACACGGAAACAAAGCATGGCAGCATTTATGCATGGAAAAGCAAGCCGGGCTTTCAAAAGTCCGACCTGATTAGACTTGTTATGTGGTAATCTCCTATTTAGTATGAACCTCAATCAACCTCAGCCCAACAAAGGATTAAACGCATTTTTTTAAACACGGCATGCCTTTCCAGCAACAGAAAAAAACAAACATGGGGAGGAATTTGCTGATCTGTAGTCATTCCTTCCTAGTGATTTTGGATATGCCATGATGATTGAGAATGAAGACACAGGTGAAATATGGGATCCTCTTGGGCAGTGGAGGTGTTTGCATAGTCCCCGGCATATTGGTGCTCTCCAAGACTCTGAGCTGCCAAGTAATATATTAAACAGCTTCCCTAATAAGATTTTAGCACAGTAACCATAAAAACTCAAGCTCCAATGAACCAAAACCTTTTCAAATAACTAGATGCCTTTTAAGGAGGAATTTATGGCCTATCCTACAACAGTGGAAAACCCCAAAGTTACAGATGAATTTTAAAAATACCAGCATAAAGCTTCAGCCCTAGAAACTCTGTCTCAAAATCCCAATGCACCGTGTGCTGGGAAAGCAAGCACCACACTGAAAAAATACCACATCCCCACATCACACACCATCTGAAAGGACCCCATGGTACAAAACAAAAGGTGTAACCCCACCATGCACCTGCGCAGCTCTGCTCTGCCACGGACTTTCTGGACACAGCACAAAAATGCTAGCAAGATCCACCTGCAAATGCAATGCTTTCCTTTGTGGTAGGAGAAAGCAGGTAGCAGGCCACTGCTGCAAGACCCCCACTCCCAGCTGATGCAGAAACCCAAACCAGCTTTCCAGGAGAATTAGGGAATTCGGTTCATTTCCAGCCACAGATGACTTAGCAAAAACTTAGTCTAAATCTCTCTTTCACCAGCAAAGAAGCAAGCACTCATAAAATGTGGGTATTAAGTCCCTTAAAATCCAGGAAAGGAAGAACTGGAGGAAAGAACTAAAGCACTCCAAGCCACTTGTTAACTAAAAAGCACAAATCCACAAGAGTTTCTTGCAAAATGTGATCGAATATGACTTGTGCTCTCTGGTGTCTAAAAGAGTTGGGAGCCTTTGAATTTAAGGCAGCTGTATCAGGAGAACATGAGCCAACATCAGTGATAATCTCCCAGAAGGTTTTTCCCCAAACCTCTGTTTCTGCTCTACTCTGGCAGTGGATTAAAAAACACCCAACAAACCACCCTCAAAACTAAAATATTTCTGGCAAAGCCTCAACAGCTGAATTTGTATGGAATGAGCCAACAGATGCGATTCATGTTTCTTGTTTTAAAATTGACCTGTGGGAACTCGGCACCTCTTCGTTTGCAGTGCAGATGTAGCTTTATGGGACACTGAGGCACCAGCAAAGCAAAACCACTGCTGGGGTAAAGTGGCAGGAATTTGAGGGGGTGTGCTTGCCCCTGGGGCTGTCGATCTCCATGACAGCTTGGCAGCCACGATCCTATGTCCATCAGCCCATTTTTTAAGCCCTGCGGACAGCCAAGAAACCTTGCACCCACCTTTTCCTGACCCCAGAGCTGGCGGGTGGCACCTTAGCAAAAAAGCACTTAGAAGAGGGATGCTGTCTGGGCTTCTGGCAAGCCAAAATGATACCCCTCTGGGGGGGGACAGCTCAGCTCCAGTGACTGGGATCTCTTTGCTGGTGAAAGAGAGATTTAGGCAAGTTTAGTGACGGTTATAGTCAGCTTTAAGAGAATCTCTCTCTTGGTCCTGCTGTTCATATGCTCTGCAACCTGTGGGATGGATCCTGCAAGGTGCTGAGCCCTCGCCGTCATAGGGTAAACCCCTGCATGTTCCCAATGCTGGGAAAAGACTTTCGTGAAGCCACAGAGAGTCAAGCCACATTCAGATCAATAGAAATAAAGCAGGCCGCTTGGCAAGCCAGCAAATCTACCCTTCGCTCAGAGAGGCCCTGAGTTTCTACCTCCGGGAGGTCTTTGTAGGTAGGTTCAAAGCAGCACCAGTTCCCTGGGGAGCGAAACGCTGTCCTCTGATGTCCGCCGAGACCCACTTTGTGGTACGCTGCATTTGGGCACGAACAGGCGCTTGGCTTCCACCAAGAGAGAAGTGAGCATAAAATACAGACAAAGCCTTGACTGACAATAGCAAAGCAACCTGGAGACCCCAACCCTGCTGGAACAAGCATCACGGACCTCAAACCGTAAGGCCTTTGGGCTGTAATGAGGCAACTTCAGCAGTATTTCCAGCAGTCATAACATGTCCCTCGAAGCAGGTATTTTCTGGTAGCTAACGATAAGAGAGACTCTGGGGTATTTGTCCCTTCTTGCGCTGGTTAGGCAACAAGTCTGTGCCTGGTATTTTTCAGCTCAGAAAGATCGTCATGCCAAAAATCCTGCTAGCTTTTTGATGGGGGTTGGTGCTTTGAGGTTGTTTTTCTGCCTGGCTTGAGCTGAGCCACACAACCCTAATTCTTTATGCCAGCTGCCTTTGCATGGCAGTGGGTACCAATGATCCTCCTGCCCCAGGTCCCAGCTGGCCGTAAACAGCCCCAGTGCGTGCACTGCAAAATTAATTTCAGCCTAAATTACTGAAGCCGCCAACTCCATAAGAGGTTCTCCTGAACACCTGTGCGCAGCCAGCCGATGGCAGCGGCAGAGGGCAGCTCCCCGGCTGTCATGGCAGCATCCCCTCCTGCCGAGGGTACCACCGGAGGCGGCATCCCTGACCGCCTGTACCTGCCCCACCAGCAGACTTCTGCTTTGTGTCTGGGCCTGCCCTGCCTGCAAGAGCTGGCAGCAGACCTCAGCATAGCTGTGCACATTCATAGGCAGAGAGCAAAGGGACGATCCATTTAAAGGCAATGCTGGAAAGCAGCTGGAAGACTTCACAGCACCTATCTGCTGCACAGCCTCGGCACTGGGATTGGCTACAAAGAGGCTGCTGGGGCATGAGGGTAGAGATGGGGTGCGGAGAGTGGCTCCCTGGCAGGGATGGGGGCAAACCCAGAGCCAGCTGTGAGCGCGAGCGTGAGGGCACAGCACGATCCCAGCCGGGAGGGAGCACCAAGGCATCGCTGCCGGCTCCCCCGGAGCAAAAGCAGGCAGCTTTGCCGTGCCCTACTGACAGCACCGACAGCAGCCAGGCAGCCGGGAATCAAGCAGGGTGCCTTTTTCCAGCCGTTCCCAATGGTCCTGCCCAGGCGCAACCCACTCCAGGAAGAACTGGCTGGATCCCTGCACCTGCCAAGTGCAGGTATAGCAAGGGTTATTTCCATCCTCTCGAACTCTTCTCAAGTGTGTCTTCCTTTGCCCTGCAGCAGGAAGTTTTGGCTGCAACGGAAATGCCTTTTTCTGCATGGCTTCACTATTTTTGTACAAAGAACATAGGCATCAGATCCGAGAGGTCTGGGAAACAAGCAGCAGAAAGACAATCCCGAGGACAAGGTCAAGGCGAATTATGTAGGGCTGAGAACTGGCTCCTTCCTTTTGCTATTTAACAACAAAGAAACATCCAAGTTTTTCCCAGTCAGTGAGCAGTATCTCTTAGCAAGCAAAAACTGCCGAGCATTCATTGCACAGAAACCCCATGATGAATATAGAAAGCTCAACTGGACCTGCCTTTGGTCAGCTTTGTCAAACATAATTTTAATGAACTTTTACCCCCTTGGAAATATATCTATGATGAAAAAATATGTGTGTCTCAAGGAGTATTTTGCATGTTAAGCCTTATGTAGCTGAGTGCTTTGTTTCTAGGCAGTTTTACTCATGCCCACATGGTGTTGCCTATGACAAATCAGTAGGACTGTCCCTCCCGACAGGGTCCTTCAGACCCTTTGAATAGCTGGTACATATGGGACAGAGAGGGAGACAAGGCAAGAGAAAGGGTATGACATGCAACCCCAGTTAAGCAAGAAGTAGGAGCACAAGTCTTTTAATTGCTTGTGGCCGATCCCCGTCTCAAGCATGTATTTCAAGGCATAAGAAAAGGTGGCGGCTGTGGTAAGCCTCAATGCCACCTTGCCTGGCAGGTGAGGTTTGAGCAAACAGTGGCCAGGAATCAAGAAAGGGATAAATGGGCAGCGTTTGCCCCATTTGCATCAGTCTGTGTCCTGTCTCCTGCCCTGCCACCCCTAGCATGCTGTAGTGCTAGGGTGGGTGAGGAGGAGCATCTACCAACAAGCCATTCCCGGACATGTTCCCTTCTTCCGCTGGATACCCCATCTCCAGCTGCCGCCCTTCCTGCCGATGACAGCAAAGGCCGACGGCAGCCACAGCTCTGCACCTCCTCCTCCCGAGCACTGGCTTTCAAATAGGACGTGCAAAACAAGCCCTCCCTCTCCAGCTCCACTTGAAAAAAGAAAAAAAAGAGCAATCAAACACAGTTAGGACTCACTGCTGGAAACATGTTTTTCTGGATCTCTTCTCAGACTTGTAAGGCTGCTCGCTCTTGGACCCAAAGGACATGATCGTGATAGTCCAGCGTGTGCATGCAGACACCTCAGAGCCCATTTGCCATGAGCAGGAAGCCCAAGTCCCCCATCCCCCAAGGACTTCTTTGCAAAAGCTGCCAGACAAATGACTGATACAGGAAGGATGCTGCCTGTTTGTAGTCTCCCTGTGCAGAATCCCACCCTAGAGAGCACCTCAAGGAGATCACATCCGTTTGTGGTGGGAAATGGCAAAAGCCAGAACTTCCACTCTTCGACTCCCACAGCATCTAGGTTCTTTTAGAAACCCCCCAACATGCTGTCTCCTGTCTGGAAAGGTACTGAAAGAGGCTCTACCCTGCAGGTCTGATGGGATGGATGTCCTCTCCTGCCATTGTTTCAAAATCCGTGCAGAGATTACAGCTCTCCTCCGCTCCCCACCCAACAGTCCTAACTGCCAGGAGGCCCCGAGGGCTACAGAAATACTTCCAGATGTCTACCACGTGTGTGGGCTGAGTCTCTGCCTCAGCTACAAGCCACAGAGCGATGTGTATCACCAGAAGAAGGTCCACAGCACAAGGAAGGTTCACGCAGCCGAGGGAAGACTCAGAGGAGTCAGTTGCGACACCACTGCCGAGCATCCCACATCCCTCCTGCTCCCTTCCCTGAGATGCTGAGTCAGAGATCTCCCAGCAGCAGGAGCCAAAAGAAGAGCGGCTCCCCAGAGTGATATTTTGCCAGTGGCTTGGCACCACGTGCTCCAGCGAAGTTCTTAAACAACAGGTAACAGCCTGCAAAGGTGTCTTGCTGCACATCTGCACACCCGAAGGGACTTTCTCCAAGGAAGGGATGCAGTTTGTGCACGGAGTGGCTGTCTTGCACTGTGACCCTCTTCAGAGAAGCTGCCGCTGCGACGATCAGAGGACGGGGAAAGTCTTGCGGGAGCTCTTTGTGGCTGGCGGGCCAGTGGCCTCCCACCATCCTGCCTAGCGGCCCATGTTTGCATTGACCTCATCAAACTCTGCCTCCATAGTCTGTCTGGGTCAAAGCCCCACCAGGCCAAGCCAGCACCCAGTCTGGAGCGGACACAGAGAAGTGCGGCCAAGGGTTGGGGCAGTAGCTTACAATATGAGTATCAATACCTGTTTCGCCACGAACTCCCAGGTGACTTTGGGCAAGACAAGCGAGAACACAGCCCTCTTCTCAAGTACACAACTGAAGCGTGACCTCAGACATCTTTCAAACACGCCTGCTCACTTGGTCTGTGCTGGCAGGGCCAAGCAGCAGCACGCATTTTTGGGACTGCTGTGACTGTCCCCCGACTCCGCTGGGCAGGAAAAGCTCCTTCCAAATGTGAGAGGGAGGCTGTTCTCTCATACCCCACATTAGCCTGAGGGCTGAAGCTCCTTCCCTCCCGGAGTTAACACTGTAGCACAACGTTTCTGGCTAATATATAAGCCTAATGTTTTGCACAAGGTTTGTGAAAAGCTATGTGGGGAATTTAATGGGCAACATCAAAGTGCATAACCCGGTCCTGACCCAGCCTTTCGTGCTTTCCTTGGGAGTTTCAGAAATGTTTTTTTACAAGACATACTTGGCCTCAGTTATGGGAAGAAAGAGAAGGAGGAGGTGGAGGTTCTGACCCTACACATACTGTGTTTATGAAAATACTCCTCCACCAAAACGGCACTGGCGCTGCAATATTGTCCTTGAGACATTCAGTAAACGGCTTGCGTGCTATGTGTCGTCCCCCCCGCCCCCAGCAAAACCCACTCTCAGAAGCCAGGACTTCTAGCAGAGGCTCTGCAGCAGAACAATTTCTTCTCTGAGCACCATCCGTAAGCAAAAGTTTGGGAAGAAGTGAGCTCCTGGTTGGAAATGCTGCAAGCGCAAACTGCTATGTGCAGCTCACGGGAAAGTCACTGCTTGTTTTCATTTCAAACCAAAGCAAGCCAGTGAACGTTGGCTCTGAATTTCTGTGGCTTTCACATCCATTTAATCGTTTCCTTTCCTCGCTATTTGCAACCTTCCTCTGCCGAACGCTTCCCTGGACAGCTCAACCCTTTTGTCCCCTATCACAGCATCCCAAATTTCAAGCCGCAGGCAAAGTATGATAACCAGGGCAGCGTAGCTCCAGCACGGCTGGGAGCCAAGAGGGGGTGGCTAAGTTTCTCCGCATTTCTGCCGCTGGTCTGAAGTCTCGCTCCGAGCTTAGGCACCACCGTCCGGCTGAGACTCCCAAGTCCAGTTCAGGTGGTTTTGAAACCACCTTGACTTTACGAAGAAGCACCCCGGTGGGATAAAACAGCACGAGGAGCGCTTGGCACCAGCGTTTCCTCCGGGAAGTCGCCCGCCCCGGCCCCCCCGCTCCCTTCCCCGAGCGCTTGCCCTCGGGCCGCCGCTCCCCCCC
>VYZV01034259.1:28546-42617 GCA_013401275.1 Pandion haliaetus
GGGGGGGCGGCGGGAGGGAGACCGTGCCGGGGAAGAGACGTGAACGTTCCCCTCGGGTTACGTGTTGGGGTTAAGCTGGGGAGGTGTGAGAAGGGTGGAGAGCGAGTCTCCAGGGGTGTTCGGTAAATCAGGGAAGGCTGTGCTGGGTGATGACCGCCTGTCACGCTTGGGCAACCCGGCTCTCGGACGCTTGCGCTGCAGCGGGGCTACACGCGAGTAACTGAGTAGATCTGGGTCAGGAAAGCACCTGCAGCCGAGAAGGGACCTCCTTCTGCTGTAAATAGGCAATGTGTGAATTTTCCGTCATTGCTCCTCCAGCGTCTCCTAAAACATCCGACTTCGAGGCACGCCATCCCCGAGGCTGTGGCAAATCCGGGCTGGTCAGGAAGGGCTTTGTCTCCCCAGGACACTCTCCACAGCTGTGCAAATGTAACAGAGCGTGCTTCTGCTAATGTTTTGCTGATCGTCTTGCGAGCTGGTGGCACAGCAGCCTAAGAGGTGGAGAAGTGTCTTTTAGTGAGAGCCGGGAGAGTTGTCTGGCATGAAACCAAGCGGTGGGTTGGACACGGAAGCCCCAGGAGGCCTGAGAAAATAAGTCATATGCTTGTCTCACTTCTTCCTGAGAAGCAGAAGCTCTTGGTGAAAGCAGTAGCACACAGAGATCTTGGGGAGGGGGCCGAGATGGTTAAGATGCCTGCTGCCTTAGCGTGACTGTTGTGCCTGTCTGTATTTGTTCTGCAGAGCACACGCAGTCGCAGGAGAATGTGAAGGTGCAATGCTCAAACCACGACGCGACACATACGCTTGTTCTTTCCCACAGTAGGAAGCTTTCTGAACACTGGACTACGGCCTCAGCTGGCTGCTCTAAGACTAGGTAAGAAGCTTTCACGGGGTGGAGGTAGGGGTGCTAATGGTCAGAAAATGTGGCCCACTTTTCCTAAAGGTAACATCCAAGAGACTGAGGCGCATTGCTGTCGTAGGGAGGGAGCTGGAACACATACACTCCTAGTACCCAAAACTTTATCTTCTTTTTTAACCCAGCAAGAAGTGCACTGATTTTGAGGGTAATACCAAGATCTGAGCTGCTTGGGATGCACATGAGACAGGCTTCTCTCAAACTTAATAAGGATTGGTAGCACATACCAGAGTAATGCAGATGACTTGCAAACCACACGTGGCTTGGGAAAGCTGCAGGTGAGACTCAAGCACGCCTGAACCTTGCCACCTTCTGATTAATCTGTGAGGGTAACCATCATCTAGAAATGGCACAGCAGTTTGCTGTGGGATTTTCTGTTAGCTTGCCCAGGGCTGACCATTCCAGTTTCCCGTGGTGCAAAACACAATCAAATAAGTTAGACCAGCTGCAGTAGGCTGGCATAAGAGAAGGGTGAATCAATTTATAGGTGACCTGTATTTTTCCACGTAATTCCCGCTAAATGTGCTAGGATTTTCTTCCTTTACTTTGTCTCACGGCACAGCATCTATCTACTTTGATTTGATTTGGTTTTTTTTTTTTCCTTATTTTTGTAGGCTGGTGAAAGGACTAGAAAAGCAAGATATTGTTCAAATAGCGTGTGGGGACCAGCACACCATTGCGCTCTCCAGAGGTAGCCTCTATCAAGCATACTTTTCCCCCAAAAGGGAGTCACATTATGCCAGGCTTGCTCTCAGAAGGGAGTGTTTGAACTACTTCCAGTAGCTGGTGACACCATTAGAGAGTAATGAGTGGTGGGTAGGGGACACAAAATGTGCTGGCTATCAGCGCTGCCCTTTCCTCCCAGCACCCAGGGACCTGCAGCTCTGTCTCTCTCCAGTTCCTGAGCACTACCCCTCTGCAAAGGTGTGTTGTGGAGGGCAGAAGTGGCCACCCCACTCTGCAGTCACCAGACCTGCTCATTCTTAAGTTGGAGCACCTCTCTGGTTGGGAACTTATTGCAAGTAAGGCTTTAGAGGTGGAAATGCCCTGCCTTTATTCTTGCTGTGCTGAGTCACACGGGCAGCATGGGACTGCCCTGATGGGGTCAGGAGCAAACAGGGAGATCTGGCTGCTGCTGCTGGTCTCACCTTGGAGCTAGGTCCCCGAAAACACTGATTTTCACTCCCACTCCCAAAGTGCAAAGACTCAAAGGAAGCAGCGAGGTTGAGCTGTTTCCTTTTGTTCTGTCTGTGAAGGAGGTAAGCTCTTCACCTGGGGCCAGAACACCCATGGACAGCTTGGAGTGGGGAGCCAAAGCACGCTCATCCCCCAACCACAGCTGGTGGAAAGACTACAGGGCATCTCACTCGCTCACATTGCTGCTGGAGGAGCTCACAGCGCTGCCGTGTCACTCTCTGGAGCTGTGTATTCGTGGGGAAAGAATGATTTTGGACAGCTGGGACTTGGAGACACAGAAGGTAAGGAAAGACAGCAGTAGGAAGGTGTTTTCCTGGTCAGCGGGCTTACTGCAGACACAGGAGCGGCTTCTCAGTACTGTCAAGCCCCTTTGGAGCAGCAGTGGACAGTAAAGTGTTTTGAAGAACATATATCTGGATAAGGTCTTTGTTTCCTGACCAGGGAAGGCATGCAGGGACAAGCGATTTAGGGGTTGTATTTCTACAGAGGACTTCCAATCATTTTATGTGGGCAGCTGGATAGCGTGGGCTCTTAAAACCATATAACTCAGAGGTCTCTTTCCACTCCCATTCTCTCTCCAGGCAGTCTTGCATGAAATACATTAATTCTACACCTCTTTGCCTTCTTTAATTCTCTGCAAACACAAGGTGAGAGAGGCATTTTCTTCAAACCATTTTCTTCAAACCTAGAAGGCTAGAGCAGAGTTGCCCTAGCCAGACAGAACCTGAAGTCAGCAGAATCTGAATGAGTCCACACCCTTGAGAGTCAGATACTTTGAAGCCAAGTACCTTTTGGCAAACAGATGTGAAAGTGCTGTGCTTTGTTTCAGATCAAATGCAAATGAAAAGAAAATACTATGAAAAAGAACATTATGAGAAAGAGTATGTTGTAGTGGAGGGTAGAAAACAACTCAAACCCAAGTTGTAAATACATGAATTGCTGTAAGAGAGGACTGGAAAGTGCTAAAACACCCTATTTCCTAAATCTTTCTTTGCGTGAGACCCCCCAGTACTCTTTCACTTCAGCAGTGCTATCTTCTTTCCAGACAGGAACTGTCCATCATACATTGGAGCATTAGAGCACTGGAAGACCGTATTTATCTCATGTGGGGCAGATCATACTGCAGTTCTCTCCAAGGTGAGTCTGAAATGGAAAGTCAGCATCCAAGACCTCACCCTGTGAGAAAAGATACACTGCTAAAAGTCAGCACAGAGGAATTGGGGTGGCAACACCTGCTTCCATCCAAGTCTGAAGATGATCCCCAAGGGATGCTAACTAAGCTATTGGGAAACTTCGCCTTTTCTCAGATTCCCGTCACCTGCATGCAAACTTTGCAGGGAGACGGTGAATGGGAATCCTGGGGCAAAGAGGTACAATTCAACTATCAGTATTTTTGAAAATACTGTCTTTTTTTGTAGCACATTGGTGACTTAAGGAAATGTGAACAAATAGCTAATTCACTAGCGTTTACTTATACAACTAAAACTCTTAAACATCAGGGAATTATTCTCAGGAGTGCAATTGCTTTTTTCGGGAGTTAAATGATTTGGACATTAGACAATGTAAGATTAGGCTTGACACAAAGTGAACTCTACCTGTGTTTGAATCAGGGATGTTTTAAATCAAATCACATATAACATATTGTGTCTTGCTGGCTCTCACTCTCGGTGGTGACCATTTGAGTGCCGTTAATAATGCAGTGATCCTATTGTTTGCTTCTTCGTCTTCAAGGAGGGGTTGGTGTGCACCTTTGGAGCAGGAGGGGCTGGCCAGCTCGGTCACAACTCCACCCGGAATGAACTCACGCCTCGTGTGGTGGCTGAGCTGTGGGGAGCAAGAGTTTCACAGGTTGCCTGCGGCAGGTGGGAAAGTACCCATAACATGCCTTCCAAGGTCAGGGTCTTAGGGGAATCACTGAAGAACAGTAGGGAAGGGAGTCACCAAGATGTTCAAATCCTTGTATCCCAGTAGGTCAGCACTGTCAGAATATCGTCCATTCCTTGTGTGTAAGCCACCTTCCTGCCACAGCCCCTCTGAAAGCTGAATCCTCAGCCCAATGCCGAGCAGAGGGAGGGGGCTGCAAAAAGTACCAGAAGCCCTTGGTTTTTGCTCCTTTAAAAAACGAAAGGTGTACTGGGTTTCAAAGGGCAAAAGACTGTCAAAAGCCTGCATCAGGAGAGTCACAGAGTTCCCATCCACTTTGACAAACTGGTGGGTCCTTAGAAAGAACTGAAGAGTGGTGATAATTATCCAATTTCATTCTGCCTTTCTGGAACTGGGCCAGAAAAAATCTCCTGTCGACTTTCCTGGGCTTTGTATCAGGCTCAGCAGCATAGAAGTTGCGCTTGAAAAAATGGAAGGGTGTGAAGCTAGCAAGGCCTAAGACTTTATTTTTGTATGTGGAACCAAGGTAAATCACAAATATCAGAGGATAGTATAGGAAATTTGAGTCCATATGTTTCTTTATTGCTGAATGTTTATGCAAGGAAGGCTCCTATGACTTTGGTTAAAAGGGTTCTATAGCTGGACTGTTGGGACTTTTAAAGACAAGCCTCCGCTATCCACTCTGAAAACTTATCTGTAAATTTTATTCTGACTAGCCCAGTGGTATTAGCTTATTATGACTATTTTTCTTTTTCTGAACAGACAGCACACCTTGGTCTATGTCCCCTCCTTGGACAAAGTCTATTTGTTTGGTTCTGATGAAGGACAGCTGGGAGATGACAGAAAGCCTAATCAGTTGATACCACTTCCCATCAATTCACCAGTGAATACTGGAGAATCCTGCCAGGGTAAGGACTACTGCAGATGTGTACAATCTATATTCGTTTCTTCCAGGGCGATGCTTGCTTGCTTGATTTCATGTTTGCACTGAGAGGCTAACATTATGTCTCACGCTTGCTTGGTCATCCCAACAGATTCTAGCAATGGATAATTCCATTTGCTGCTTGATTTATCATCGTGGGTAATGACCACATAGAATCAACTTTTAGACAGACAGCAGCTATCTGAGGGAATTTTTTACTGTTACACATCTATGCATTGAATTCTCTGAAGATAATGACTGTCTTTTCAAATGCTCCTTTGAATATATTTTTATTCTTTCACAGAAAACAACACGTCACAAGAGGTGATTGAAATTGTTGCAGGAGGAAACCAAAGTATTGTCTTTTGCAAGCACGAGGTATGTGCATATTTGATCATGGCTTCTAATTTTACCATTGTTGTCATTACATTTGGATTTTTCATCCTGCTTTTAGTGCACCAAGTTCACGTATGTCTCATGCTTACACAGAAACTAACTTGTAGTGCAATTATATATCTGTTTGGTGGTTAATGCATCTAGATCATTTGCAGCTGGATGACCATTAATTTGTTCATACTTAGGCTGAAATCTTCTTGTAATGATTGGCTTGAAAAAAAGAATCCCATCTGCTAGACCTGTAATCTCATCAATATTTTCATGCATTTCAATCAGAATTCCTATTTGAATGGAATTGCCACTCTGAAGGATGAAGATGTGGACACATGGATTTCTAATTACGGTTTGCAACAATGGGAGCGTATAAAAAAGTAAGTCAGAAACCTGCTGTTTGATTTTTTTTTTTTCCCTGATACATGATTTTCTCTAAAAATTATTATCCTTTGCAGGCTATTGTAGGAATTGATGTTCGAGAATTTAGCTGAGACAGAATCTTTTACCAGGACTTCTTACTTATGTTTTGCACAGGAAAAAGAGATATTGATGAGCAACAGCCCTTTGATAACCCTTTTGCAGGAATAGAGCAGATGTACTGCCTAGCTTCAGAGGCTTGTCCTCCTCTTCTTGCACAGGATGGTTGTTAAGTTGATGAAGAGCCAACAAGCTAGATCAGTGAAAGATTCGGCCTGCAGATTGAGGCCTTGTGCAAAAATCGTAATGCAGAGTACCCAAACTGGAATGTTTTGTGTGTGTCAGCATTTAAAAATTAGTGATCCCTTCTTTGGTTACCCATTTTCAGAAGCAGTAAGTATAAACTACTGTGGGAAGCCTTATGCTTAAGGCTGAGAGTTACGATTACGTAGTCTTTTTTTAGATCTTACGAGGGAGGTTATTTTCTTTGGGCAAGTCTGACTCCAGCTGCTGATTTTGCACATTTAAAAATCTTGGCTAATTTGGATCTCAATGTTCCCCTGACCACTTTTAGTACGGTTTGGATCACATGGGAAGTGGTTGTTGAGAGAGAAAGGGTTCTTTCCAGATACCAATGGGAAGGGCCTGACAGCAAATCGCTTGATAAAATAGCTGCTTTAACAAGAATAGAACCAGGAATACAGGTAGCATGTAAGTCTAACATCCCTTCAGACACTGGGAACCCAGCTTTTGTGCAGCAGCAAATGGATACCCTGATGGATGTTCCCTCGGCATGCTGCAGAAGTCCTGTCCATGGAGGGGTTCCTCTCCCTCCCATGCCGCACTGCCTTTTATTTTGCATAACAAACCAACCAGATAATGTCGCAAACTGTCGGGAGAAGATATCCATCATAACACCCACCAGCGTGCGACACAGGCTGGCATGGGGCACTTGAGCAGATTCCCTTACAAGGCCCAGGGGAGCAGAGGTGGCTTGCTGACGATCACTAACTCCTCAGATACAGAGTCTTCTGCACTGCTCTCAGTACGGTGGTGCCAAGAAAAGTTTTATGTGGTCAGGTGCAGATGTACTTGTACCCACAGTTTTTGTTCTTTCAGAATTAAAAACCTGAAGTTGCTACTCATGTTGAAAGAATTGACTTTGGTTTGTTTTTTACTATCAGGAGTATCAGACTGATCTTTTCATCTGAGGCTTGCATCAATGGAAGCTTCCTGGAGAAAAGGTAGTGTGCACTGACTTAGACATAACAGAATATATTGGCTGCATGTAAACTGACCAGAAAGTGTTATTGTAGGCCACATATGTAGAGAAGATGAATCGTATCTGAATTTGCAAGAAGCAAGTCTGTATTTTTCAAAGCCCAAGCTAAAATTAAGGTTTTTTATCCCCGCAGTCCTACTGAAATTTGCTGTAGCAGCTCACATTCTAGCAGATTATCCTATAGTGACATTTGACAGATGGTGATAATCCCTTTAGGCCATATTAGGGCTCCCAAAGGATCCATAATAGCTCCTCCTGGTACCGAAGTGCAAGTCATTTTAGGGTGAAACAGAGGAAGCCTACCATTAACAGTGCACAGCCACAGAAGACAGGAAGGACAGAATGTTAAACAGGTCACACCACAGTGAGACTATCTTCTTAGAACAGATGAAATTATAGCCACTGCAGGTGGGGCTGAATTTTCCAAGTATTTTCTGATGTTAGGATGCTTCACTACTCATTCAGTAACAAGAACTAGCTTATCACATAATTTGGTGTTCTTTTTTTCCTTTGTGATAGAGACAAACATTTCAAAACTTCCAAAGACTTCTCGGGTGTAGACATGTCAGAAGTGCAACGTTTTTATGAGAAGATCAGCAAGAAGCCAAAAGTCTTCCAGCAGGTAAGGATTGGATATAAGGATTCTCACTACACAGATACTGAGGAGCTCTGGATTTGTGCACGAAACTTGGGAATATCGTGCCAACCTAATTCATAGTTGATTTTGGCAAAACATAATTGCATTTTTAACCCTTGTTTCTTTTTTTTTTTCCCTCTGAAGGTGCAAAATGAGATTGAGAGGTTACTGCTATCATTGTCTTCCTCTCCCATCTCGCCTGAAAATTTCAGAGTCTACTTGATCTTGCCTTTCCTTCTGCAGGGAGAGGATGACAACTCTTACCATTCTCTCAGGCTTCTAGCACAAGCCATCATGAAGCTCCAGCCAAAGGACCTGCAGACTCTTGGTAGGGTTTTCTGATGACAGAACTGAATGATTTAAATGCTTGGTCATTTTTGGCTGTGGAGCACGAGTTAGTATCGCTGATGTAATTTGTTCTGGAGTTCAGCCGAAATGCTTTTGGTAGAAGTAGAATCATGGGAACTACGCAGCAAGACGCAAGAAAAAAAAAAAAATCTCAGTCTGAAGTTTACTGGTTTTTGTAGTGCAAAATTAAGCTTTTTTTTTTTTGTTTAGTCCATTTAATAAAAAGAGAAAATGCAGCTTCATCCAGAAATTGCAGTTATTTGCATGTTACCTGTGACAGATACTTCACTAGCTGTTTTCTTTATAGAACGCCTGTGGTCAAATCTAGAAACATCCTTTTTCAAGGAGCTGGTAATTCTGTATCAGAGGGTTTCCCAGGAAAACCTGTCTCAATTTATCACGGAAATCGCAGGCTGCCAAAGAGACCCCTTCAACCTGTACCCACATGAAACAGTGACTCTGCAAATACTGCAGATTCTTTACCAGGTAAGAAAGCGTTTGGATCCCGATTAGACAGGACATACCAGTACAAGTTAGGGTATTTTAATCCTTTTTACTTGTTGAATTCTCTGGGTTTCCTTCTTACAAGGGAACATAGGGCCTTGTCATCTGACATTGCTTCAGGAATCTCTTTGGCTCTACACCAGCATAGCTTTGAAGGAATCCCGCTCTTGAGCTGTGCCTGGCTGACCCTCTATAGAAATGAAGAGATGAAGTGTGTTACAGCCCCTGGCAGGGGGAGGGATGCTTTCAGTGGTGTGAGGAGTGCATGCATTGATGCGTACAGGGCTATGGATGCAGTGTCTGTCACGTAGCATGCCCATTCCCCTTTCTGCTGGTGAGACCCCTCACCCCAGTAACTTGCTCACAGCATTTAAAAGACAACCCACCTGCTTGGCACATCATGGCTACCACAGTAATGCTGCGTGATGCTTTAAGAACCTGTTACCTGAGAAATTTTCTGGGGCAATAGAATTAGAGCATCTTTAGCTGCATATGAAACAAGGGGAAGAAAAGGGGCAATAACTGTATTCTTCTTGACAGCCATCCTTTCTCCTGCTGCGATGTTCAAAGTTTAGGAAAGTCAAGAGCTCCTGATGGAGTCCTGTTAAGGGGTCTTCATTGTAAATGAAATTTGCTTTCCTGCTAGTTTATACATGGCTTTCTGAGACTTCTCACTGTTGAGTGAGCACTTCTGTCCTTCTACTTCTCTGCAGGGTCTCAGAGCTGTTTCTGCAGAGACCCCTGTTACTCCTTAGTTCTGTCCTGCCACATAGATGCATAGCTCACTAGATCTGCTGCCATCCCTTTTCATATTGTGTGTATCGATGCAGGTGAACTCCAGAACCGGTTGCAGAGTACAAGAAGATAACTTCTATGTGCCTCAGGTGAAAACGATTATCAGAATATGTTGGGTCATTAATACAGAAGAAGTAAGTATAAAATCTTACCAGCAGTGCAAACCACTTTTTTTCTGTTTTATTTAAAGAAGTCAATATATATGCAAGTCAACTCTAGACTCTAGCCAAGTACATCTCAAAGACAATGCATTTTCACTAGTTCTCCAGCTGTTGTAAATTAGGCAAGCCTTTTACCATCCCAGTATTTTAGCAGCTATGATAGTGCCTTTCCTGAGATGACCCCTGGTTCTGAGAGTTGGAGCTGTCTTCCAGAGCCGCTGATGCTATTTGCTTTGAACTCGTGAGCAGCATGAAATAGCACCAGGAGGGATGGTTGCTATACTTCTTGTTATTCTGGATTTTATTATGTTTAATTAAAAGAAATATTGTGAGGTCTCTTTAAATGTTTATGTAGAAATCCTGCTGAGCATTTCAATTTACTTACATCTAAAACCAAAGCCATGGTAACAAAAAAAAAAATCTGTGAAATGGTTCATTTCTCAATGACATGAAAGAGTGAAAATTAGCTACCAAACGCAATCAGTGTCACAGGAAGCAGCATGAAATAGAAATGCGGATAGTACAGGCTTCCTTAGGCAAAAAATGCACTTTTCTGGCAACTTGGCTGGAATTCACAGGGCAACTGCCTAATTCTTTCGTAAGCTTTCGTTTCCTAAGTACCAATTTTGTACCAGTTAACCAGAGCGGAGGAGGAGGTTTGAGAAACAGTATAGAATCAAAAGCCAAATAGGACATTACCTGAAGTTGCTGCCTTACCACACTGGAGGTGTAACACTTTGAATTAGATTATTTTGTACACTAATATCTACTTTCGGTATTACAGATAATAAACCCAACAGTTTTTAACAACAATATACCATAACCTGGGTATCCAGCACATTTTTACTGTGTTTTGGTTTAGCTGAATTATGGAAGATGCTATTAAAATTGCTCCCTCTCTTTTTTATTCTTGGGGCACTTTAACACAAGTGTCTGCCTGCACAGACAGTTCAGACGCCTGTCTCTCAGGGCTTCCCACCCACAGAAGTGTTTAGAAGCTGCTTTTAGGATGTGTGCCTCTGTCGGTGTAGTGTTCTTGTACACAAGGGCGTGTTTCAGAGATAGAGGAGTTTGCCAGGGTACAGACTGGCAGTTCAGTCTGAACATGTACCCCCAAACTCTTGATTTTGCAAGAGAAATCAATGTGTCTTTTTCTTTCTTCCTTGTCATTTCAGATGGCCCTATGGAAGCTAACCAAATATCCATGCATCTTTGACATGCAAGACAAGATCGTCGTTCATAATACAGAACGCAACGCTCTGTCCAGCCCCTTTTGTAAGGTAAGCGTGGCCAATTTTTTTTACGATTTAGAAGAGATAAACACACTCCTAACAGACTGTTACTTCAATCTTCAGGCACAGCTAACGATGGGCCCCGAACAGTGGGTTTTTCCAGTGAGAAGACAGTGCCTTCTGCAAGACATATGGACCCATTTAAATGACGCACCAGTGCAGCAATTCAGGAAGATCTTAACGGTAAGATACCAAATTGTATTACTTGTTAGCTCTGAATATATCGCTGCAGTGTTTTTTGGTTTTCAGTGTTGCTGAAGCACTGGTAGAAGGGTTTCAGTATTCACTGAGCATACAACAAAACAACTACTCATCGAATTATTATAAAACATGTTCCAGGGGGATGTAAAGTAAATCTGGAGGGCAGTATCTTACATTCTTATTCCAGGTAGCCATCAAGCTTTGCTGGCATAAGTTAAATGCAAGTGGCAGTGCTATTTACTGTGAAGTTGCTTTAGGGTAATGTAATAGGATTGCTCAGGAAACTGGTAATTGGCAAAGTCCATTACTATTACTGCTAGGTTGACTTTAAAGACTCTAGGTTAGTTTGCTGAACATGAAAAACCTGGTGGCTGGGGAGCCAGCCTTAGAGGCCAGCAAGCAACATAGCCACAAAAGCCATTTCTCTCATAGAGGTGCTGCCTAAAGGGAAAGGAAGGATAGTGCCAGCAAGAGATGAAAAGCGGATTATAATGCTGCTGTCTCCACCTGGCTTTAGTCTGCAGTTTCCACACACACCCAAAGGTTCTGGCAGCTGCATTCTCTTCAGGTATCGCAATGCTAGCCCTGCCCTGCAAAGGCCATTTGGCTGAGGTGGGAACAGGGCACCTGCCCAGAGCAGAGCTCAGCTCAGGGACCATGTGCCATATCAGTCATTAACACAAGGCTGTCAGTCTGGCACCATGCCTGTGCAGCAGGAGACACCAACCTCAGTGCCCGATTACCCAGTTCTGGTTCTTTCCAAGTGAGCCTTCTTGCCAAGCAGAGCTGTCAAAGCTTTTCCTTCCTGTACACTTAGGGGAAGATTCACAATGGCTCCTACAGCTACCTTTCCTCCCCCCGTCCTCACTACATCCACTGAAAGAGACGTTTATTTACGGAGGCAGTAAGGCTCGTGCTCTGTCCTGTCCTCTAGATCTAGAGTCTCTCTCCACTGATTGTACAAGGGGCCCCAACAAACAGCTGCACTTCGCTAGTCAGCCTTCGAACATGCCTCTTGCGGGCACTGCTTTTCATACTGTGCGTCGCAGCATTATTTGCCCAGCAGCTGCCCGATCAATTTGACTGCATTATTAGTATCCCACCAAGAGACACTGAGGTCTGCAGCATTTACAACTTGGTGCTGCATTTCTGAATTTTTCAGCAGGTAAAGGACATTGGTGTGTCTTGGGTTGCAAATATAAACCACCCAGTAACAAAACACAAAAAAAGAAAACCTTGTAATAGATTATCACAGCATTAACCTGTCCCCTTCATAGCTCTGTCCTGTGAAGACATTTTGTCAGACAGTACCAAGAACATAGTTCTTTGCACCCGACACCCTCACAGTTGTCTGTCACTCCATTCTCTAGTGTTGCTGTAAAAGAAAACAGGGACGGTTGAGGTATTTAGCAGAAGTATCTTCTGTTCCCCCTCTACTGAGGAGGATAGTGCTAAGCGGAAAAATACTTTACATACTTAAATAGCATTTGTAGCTGCCGACTTGGCTACCAAATCCTGGGCTCAGTTGGAGTTGTTTTTCCTCTAACCTGTCAGGAGACCTCTCTTTAACAAAGATGACCCAGCCTAGCTATCAAACTTGGGCACTCAGAGTCATTTAACAAATAGTACAGGGACATACATCTCCTAAGCAGACACTGGAATACGTTGGGAGGCCACTTTAACAAAACTCCCAAATGCAGAAGTACATCTTTTTCTTTAAAAAAAAAAAAAAAAAAAAGGTGTCTGTCAGTACCATGCCCCCTANGCGCAAGCAAGCAGCTACTAGACATACAGACATGGGTATCATCCAACTAAGTTTCTTCATTTAACTCCAGTTTTGTTATTGAACATCAGCCCAATTTATTTAAGTTCTTCTGACAGTGAGACAGATACGTTTCAATACACACATCACTTCAAAACAAAAACAAGGCTCGTAATTCCAAGACAGATTCATATTGCTGCATGTTGTCATTGGTTATTATTTAAGATCAGTTATTTCAGCCAGGCTACAGTTCTTCCTCATGAAAATGATCACCACCTAGAAGATTCTCATTAGTGCCACTACAAACGCAGAACACTCTTGAAGGGATACACTAGAAGGAATTAGTGCTTCTTGTTATTCCTCCTCTTTATCTGCCTTAGCAGTAATTAAGTAACAGGCTGCTGCAGAGGACTTCATACAGTTCCAGATACTACTAGGAAGATGACAACAGTCACTAGTACCAGAAGGGAACTCCCTCAAATCAACTGCAATACCTGATGAGACTGCATAAACTGCGTTGCTTTAGAGAAGCCCAGGGATTATCAAGTGCATTGCACTAGTTGTGCCTGAAAAGCTTAATCCCCATCCAGGTCCATAGGTGGAAGAATACATAAACCGGTATTGTAATGGGAAGGAGGAGACTGTAGAAACATAAGCTGTTTGTGCTGGTGCAGCCCCGCGGGAAGGTTTCATCTATGCTGGCTGAGTAAAACAAGCCTGCTAGGGACAGGAGGGGGACAAGTACAGTCAGGGTGGGCAGGGAGGGGAGCATGCCTCCTCCAGCCATCGGCCCCAGTTTACCCCTGTGGCTGGTGGGTCCTCAGGGCTGCTTCGAGCCCTCAGCCGGGGGCTTCTTCTGAGTCGTCCTGGCAGCCTCTGGGATCATGTTCGGGATGCCGTCGATGATGGGGTATGCAATGCCCAGCTCCTCGTTAATGAGCTCGTTGGTAGCTTCCTCGTACCTGGCCAGGCGAGTCGGGGAAAAAAAAAAGAACCAACAAAACAAGAGGAGGAGTGAATCACCTGGCTTTGCCCTCTGGCAGCCCCTCTCGCTCGGCTCCGGGCAGCAGCAGGGCACGGGCGGGCTGCCAGAGCTGCTCTCCCGCCGGCCCCCGCCCCTCACCTCAGCGGCCGCTTGGAGAGCGGGCACACCAGGAAGCGCAGCAGGGCCGGCTCTAGCGGCTGCGGCCGCCCCGAGCCCGAGCCCTGCCCCGGGTCCGGCTCCGGCTCCGGCTCCGGGTTCGGGTTCGAATCCTGCCCCTGCCCCTGCNCTGCGCGCACGGCGGTTCCGCCTCCCGCTTTCCCCCGCGGGTGCCGGTGCCGCTCTCCCCGACGCTATGGGTGTCTCGGGGCTCTCAGGTGA
>VYZV01034259.1:61980-100041 GCA_013401275.1 Pandion haliaetus
GGGAATAACGCCACAAGAACATCTATACAAAGCTACTTATGTTTTAAATTTTTTAAACATGTCTGCTTTCTCATCTACAGCAGTAGAACATCATTTTGGTTGAGATGCTGAATGGCCTGAATGTCCTCAAGTGTATTATAAGCATCTTGAGTCTGGACAGTGGCATGGACCGGTCCCCTTGATAACTTGGGGCCATGGGTATGCTTGTGTTTCCCTACCTTCAGGTCCCTATTGGATACCCGCACGTTTTGTCAAGCTGGCAGCTTCACGTATTCCTACACATAAAGAAGAAGGTCTGGTGGAAGATGTCATTGGTAAAGATGATTCACCTTAGATTTTGTTGGAAAGGTCAGATAATGCTGCAAGACTTACTTAGGTATATCTTAACTTGTTTGGGGCTGACACGTGTTGATACACATACATATTGGGCGCACATTGTCGATCCACCCTTGTTCAGGCCTCTAACGTGGTGGGATCCAACACCCCCCATAGAGAACAACGATACTGCATGGGTTGGTGGGATATGGTTGCCACCAACATTAGAGCAAATTAATGAAACATGTTTGGTTAATCAGACTCAATTCGTAATTGATCTTGTGCCTTTTTGTGTATCAATTAAAAATGAGAGTAGTGATAGTTGTATCCTGGTCAGTTTGCAATTACATTTAATAGCTAGAGAAACCAATTATACATTAATAAGAGATTCCTGGAGTATTGGGGAAAGAGATACTAATGAATGATAGCGTGCTTGAACATACCCCTGATCTACCACGATGCAAGCTTGAGAAATTACACAAAGAGAGCGTAAAATGGTTAGCGTGCTGTATTGGGTCTGGCTGAGATGGAGTTAATTCTCCCCATAGCAGCCCTTGTAGTGCTTTGCTCTGCATTGGTAGATAGAAAGGTGTTAATAACACACCAATGTTTGGCTACTGCTGAGCAGTGCTGGCACAGCATCAAGGCTGTCTCTCCACCATTTTTTGCTCCCCTCAACGGCAGGCTGAGGCTGGGCAAGATCTTGGGAGGGGACGTAGCCAGGACAGCTGACCCAAACTAACCGAACAGATATTCCATACCATATGATGTCAGCTCAGCTATAGAAGCTAAGTAAAGGAAGATGGAAGGGGGGGGGCATTTTCGTCTTCAGAAGCAACCACTACGTGTACTGAAGCCCTGCTTCACAGGAAGTGGCCAGACATCACCTGCTGATGGGAAGTAAAGAATAACATCATTTGTTTTCCTTTGCTTTTGCACATGCGTGCTTTGCTTTCACTTTATTAAACTGTCCTTATCTTGACCCATGAGCCTTTTGTTATATTTTTCTCTCCCTGGTCTAGCTGAGGAGGGGGAGTGATAGAGCAGCTTTGGTGGGCACCTGGCACCCAGCCAGGGTCAGCCTACCACATGTGCTTAGGAAGGCCTTTTAGGCGTATCAACATATCTTTAGGTTCAATTGTAGATTGGGGTCCTTATGGACAATTATGGGATAAAAGTGAAAATCACAGTGCCTGTTCTGGTCAGAATAATCACAACCTTTTGTGGCATAATGGAGGGTCCGCAGGACCTGTGTTACAATTTTTTGAGAAAGCTAATGGAACAGCTTCTACCATACATATGAAAGGATGGCATTTGGGTTTTGCATTTATGAAGAGAACTTTATGGAAGTTAGACATGGGAGGGAACGGAACTACAGCTAATCATAGCGTGTTAAAACAAGATACAGTAATGGTTTGTACCTCACATCCTTATGTGTTCACATTGGCACAATATGCAAATGTATCACAGTGTGATGAGTCTTACTGTATAAACTTGGAAAATGTTTGATATAAGACTTGCACTTCTGGAGAAGATGTAAGAAAATTTAATGTCTCTTACCTATTCCCTCTTTGGTGATGAGCTGAAGTATGGAATCTTGTCAACCTGACAAGGGAATGGGAAGGTGATGGTGGTTTTGGACATCTTAGTAGGATATTGGAGGAGGAAATGCAGAAAACATGGAAATACTCGAAATGCTTTTTAGGGTGGTTGATTTTTGCAATTGTATCTGCAATTAATAATCCTTGCATCTGCTATTGTTGCACTCACAAAATCAGTACAAACCATGAAGACAGTAGGAGAAGCATTAAGTAATGTAACACATGAGTTAGAAGTACAAGAGCAGATTGATGAGGAGATTTTAGCTAGGCTAGAGGCATTAGAAACAGCTGTAATATGTCTTGGAGATAGACTGCATTAAAAACAAGAGTAGCTTTACATTGTGACTGGGAACATACCTCACTAGGACTTTGTGTGACTTCTCTTCTGTGGAATAGTTCCATGCATAATTGGCAGATTGTAAAAAGTCATTTGTAAGGAGCTTTTGATATGTCTTTACGACAAAATATACGCTCCTTGTATGACCAACTAAGAGACCAAATTTTGAAAATTCAGCAACTTACTAGTCAGAATGTTTTTGAAACTGCAGCATGACTTGTCATGGTTAAATCCAAAAACTTGGTTTTCTGGATTGAACCTAAGGGTGTGAGTATTTATTGGTTTGGCGGGACTGTTTCTTATATTGTTTGTGTTCGTCTTATATATGTTGTGGTCACTGGTGCAATCCAGTTGTCGGGTAGAAGCGTGCATGATGGCCACTCTTAGTCAATGGTTTGGTACTAAACAAAAAAGGGGGAGATGTGGAAGATTCATGGAGACTATGTGCAAGAAAGAGTGTACAGCTAAGAAAACAATGACCCAGACTTGGCAGATAAGAACACAGATGTTGAAACAGAAAGAATGAGGAGGAACTGGTCGAGTACACAAGCATCACCCAAGTGATCCGTGTGACTGATAAAAAAGAACTATGTCCAAGTGACCTGGTCAAAGATAAAAATATATGTTTTGGACTCTAGCTCATGTTTTTAACAAATATCGCTGAGGTCATGGAAAATGGGTAGCATGTCTATATAAGTTGTTGTAATCGGGGTAATAAATGATTTTGTGCTTGCAATAGCCGGAGTCTGTGTCTTTGCATACACCACACGCTTTGTGTAGTGGTGGAAATCCCTTTTTACCATCAGTCCACAAGCCTGACAGTCATGCAGGCAATGCCTTTTTTGGTTGTTTCCACCTCCTGCTCTGAGCAGCTTATCTCTGTAGGATCACTTGTTGAGTACTTGCTTCATTTGCATTCCTTTCTGTTTCTCTTGCCCAGGAAGGATACATGACTTGCTGAAAAGAGAGAAAATGCTATGCTGGGGATACTCGTCCTTTGGACAACCTGGGATAGGTAGCAACCTCCAGGTGATCATTCCTGAACCACGGGTGTATGGATTCATTCATGACAGAAATGTCAAGGAGGTGGCATGTGGAGGAAATCACTCTGTGTTCCTGTTGGAAGATGGGGAAGTGTATACCTGTGGCTTGAACACCAAAGGTCAGCTGGGGCATGACTGTGAAGGAAGCAAGCCAGGTAAGTCAGCTTTTTATATGTACTTCAAACTGTCTTGAGGCTGGTGGGCTGAGAAGGTGTCGTGGTTTCTGTTTCAGCCCAGCCGGCCCCACCACCAAAGAAAACCGTGCCACACAAACCCATAACAGAAGATCATAGAACCTGCTTTCTATTGATTGCTTTGTAGCTGGAGCAGCTAACAGAGCTGAAGATCATGTGTAATAGCTGAATAATATTTGCTGGCTCTGGAAAGCTAAAGCTGAGCAGCATGGGTAGGGAGACAGGTCTCCTCAGTTTGGGAAATGTGTCAAAACAGAGGCAAGCCCAGATGGTCTCGGGACAGATTTTATTTGGCATTATGTTGCCTTTTTATAAAAGGGAAGAGAGGGCCATGAGTCACAAGTGTCTTCTGCTTTGTCTTTCCAATTGTACTGCATCCTTATGCCTACTGCTGTTCAGTTATTGGGAATTTCATAATTTACCTCAAATAATAGATCTGTATTGAGTATAGTTGTGGAGAACAAACTTACTTTTGGCCAAGAGAGTTTATAAACTTTGTTTTCCCCTCTTGGAAATATCTTGCTGACTTGTGCCTTCTCCTCATCATGCTTTCTTAATCTACAAGGTCACTGTAGCCTTGTGTTCCCCAGACTCAAACTGTTTTCTTCATTGTGTTCTAACAGGCAGAACCTGTGTGTGCAGAACCACAGGCAGCTAATGCCTCTCCTTTTCAGGGTGAGGGAGTGGTTTAATTGTGTATTGTTATTCTGAGAAACCCTGAAGCCTTTCTTATGGACTTTCTTTTGAATGTTGGCCTTCCAAATCACTTTCCATTAACTTCTTTGCTTTGACATGTGGTAAAGATACAGGTATTTCTGTTCCATAATACAATAAAAATCCCTCTGTGTGTAATGAGAGCAGTAAGACATCATCATTCCTCAAACTGCAGGACTTGGGGCTTCTGTAGCATACCTTATTATTGCACAACAGAGATGAGATGTGTACAAAATACCCAGTTTCCCATGTAGTATGTGCAAATCTGACCTTACTGATTCCACTACTCCTTTTTTCTGTCAGTGTGTCTTTTGCCTTTTTCTTTCAAACATGAGGTGATAGATGTGGGATGCTGGATGTCCATGATGCTGGATTAAAGGAGTTGACCTTGAATCTGGCCTCTCTTGCTTTTCTTAAAAGTGGTTTCTAGACGATTACTGAAGAGATTGGGATTATCAGAAGTGCTTAAGTACTCTGTGCACAACCGCTGTTCACCTTCTGAGGACTTGTAAATTTAGGCCCTTGAATTAATGAAATGCTTAGTAAAAGGAAGCCAAGCCTAGAGAATATTCCACTTGACTGGATGAGGATAGTTTGTCCTGCAAGTCCCCTAATTAGCTGTGTGACTTTAGTGCAGAGGCCCCAGAAATTCAGTAGTATTCCGAGTGCTGTAAAGATGTATGCTCTGAGAAACATCTTTGGGCTAGCCTGCTGTTTGCCCATAAAATAAAGCAAGCATGAGATGGTAATGAAAATGGAGGCTTCTCAGCAAGTAGAAGGATCGGAGCTGGAAATGGATTTCATGAATCCTGAATGCTGAAGTGTAGACTTCTAGAAACTAAGTAATCCTGCCTTCCGCTAGGGCTCTAGAAGAGGGACAGTGTGAGATTTCTTTGGATTTGATCTCAAGTGCCTTTCTACCCTTTAAATTAAGGGACTTGTTACCAAGATGTGACACGAACTTGCAGTTATTCTGAAAAAGGTTCTGCAGTGCTGCTCTCTGAGGAGCCTGTGACCATCCTTGAGAAACCATGTTTCTCTACTGGCACAGCACTACTGGCTGTGCCTGCAGTGGGGTTTCTGCTGGCTGGGGCAGGTGGGAGAGGTGTGCTGTAAAGTAAGGAACAGCTGCTCTCTTTAGCTCATGGTGAACAGCCACAGCAGTCATTACAATAACAGTAAACTGGGAGAGAGTCGCATCCCACACGCTGCTTTGTGTGGGTCCACTTTGGCTTGCGGCAATGGGAACTGAATTTCTTGGTTCTCCTTTGCAAATGGGAGCAAGAAGAACTAGGGCCTCCTCTTTCACCCCCACCTCCCCTATATGGGATAAAGATGACCTTACACCTTCTGTATAGAAAGGTATCTTTCATATTCTGTTAGTTGTGGACCTATGAATAAAGCAAGCCGTGTCTGGTAGGAAGTGAAGATATATGTGTGGGGCATAGGGTCCTGGCTGTTGAAGATGAAGATGATAGAAGACTGCCAGCAGGTGTTTGAGGCAGAGAATGGGACAAATGCCTGGAACTGGGAGTCTTGCAGCTGCATCTCTTCAGCCTCTGCTGGACAGGGCAGTGTGGGCTGAGGCCTCTTGGTTTTATTGCCTTATGACTTGATTCTGCCTAGCCTGTGAGGGCAGCTGAAAGTGGCGGACCTCTGCCCAGCTCCGGAAGTGAGCTGTGTCTCCTCCTGGGGGAGGCTGTGACACAAGACGGATTGTCCCCTCCAGGCAGCCTCTGGAGAGCCCCCTCTGGACTTCAGAAATGCTTACCATGGCCTGCAGAGTGGCTTGGTTGTGGTTCAGAGTAACATCAGGACATCAAAATATGCAGGGGGTCTTGAAACCTTTTGAAGGCTGTATAAAAATGCCAGATGACTTCAGAGGGGTGGAGTTGTCTCCTTCCTGCTGCCCAGGTCTGTGCTCGTAAGAGGAAACTCCCTTTTACTGCTCTCACTTTTTTTCTGTGTGTGTATGTGAGGCTTATGCTGCCAGCATGCTAAAAAGCTTCAATTAGTGTTTTCAGAATATGTGATCATGTTGTTTATCCAGACATGGCTATTTCCCAGGATGATGTCTGCTTATGAATAAAATTCTGGGACTTAGCAATGCACTGAACATGGATCTAACCCTGTTCTCCTTGAAAAGCTTGCAGGTTTTACTAATGACTTCCAGTGGGAGAAGTTGTTGTATTTGCAGTGAGTGCTCTTGAAGACTTTTCTTCCCTTTCTTCCCTTACTATGTATTCCAGATGATTATTTTTTTCACTTGTTCTGCTGTCCATTTGCATGTGTCTGAAATAGCAGGATTCAATTTTGCTTCTCATTCATGCTACTCACAAAAATGTCAAACAGTGGCATAGAAGTGTCTTTCAGTAATTCCTCTTAGAGGGATCCTTTAGAGGGCACCTTTTGAAACGAAAGAAATTTGTTAATTAAAAAGCTGTGTTTACTGTCACATCAGCTGAGCTTTGTGGATATAATGCAGAGACAGGATAGCAACTGTTGAAGTGATTCTTATGCCTCTCCACTATAGGGAACAGAAATTACTGGGGGAGTACATGTCACTGAGTGAGTAGAGGTTTATTTTCTGTAAGTGTACTTTCCTTGCATTTTACACTGTGGTGGTAAAATTAATATTTAAGATTGGAGATGTTTATCCTAGCTAAAAGAACATTCCTTTTGACTAAAAGCTAACAGCCTGTGATCGTTTTCAATTCCCCCACTTCTGAGCTAGGGTAATACTGGGTGTGCTGCTCCTATGGGTTCCACCAAGAGCCATTTCCCCATGTTGTCATGCTATTTACTGTTTCATTTCTTCTTTGAAAGGTGGTTAGCAAGCTACCTGAGGAGTCCATCCCTCTCAGGGATGAATACCTGGCTTGTAAGATTGAAATGGTTGTTTTTCCTCAACTTTTTTTTTTTTCCCCCTGAAACCATCTGTAGTTTCTGTCTCTGCAATCACTTGGCAGGAATGCAGAGGGGGAGACACTGTCCCAGTGTTCTCTCACCATGACCATATTTAATAAACTAGGACATGACCTGTCCTAATTTTCACTTGCGTTGTTATGCATTTGGTGTCTCCAGAGTCTCAGATAACACTTAGGAGAAGCAACTCGGTGATCTTCGTTGTGAAGTATTGAGCCCACTGCAGGTTTCCATGCTTGGGTCTGTAAGTGTCCAACTGTAGCACTGCTTGGCACCCTGTGAGCTCTAAACAGCCAGCAGCTGTGTGGGTTGTACACACCACCTAAGTTCAGCCAACTGGGTCCAGAAGGTCCAAAACAAAAGCTCCTGCTGGATAGGGCCTCACCATCAAAAGGAAGAGGGATGAATCCATCCTCATCTCCACAGGAAATCCGTTTGATTCATGAGCCCATCACTTTGCTATAAGCTTGCTGGCCAGGATGAACTGAGACTGGCCATTATCCAGAGCAGCTGAGCTCTTAAAACTGGTCACAAACTTGCCAGCCTGCCCTTCTTCCAGAGCTGGTCCCTGCACACTGCCAAACACTCCAGGGGACCGCATGAGTCTGACAAAATGACAAATGTGGGCAATACAGGAAGCTAGGGCATCCCTAATGGAGACTGTGTTTTGCTACCTGCAGGCATGACTGAGTTAACTTTTTCCCTGGGAAAGCAGTATTTGCCACAATAAGTATACATGTCTCATTTGCTGTGGAAGGGTTACTGTAAGCTGCCCCTGAGCCATTGGAACACCTTGGGGAGGTGACAGAAGACTCCTGATGCTGATCTTTAGTCACTGGAGCTGGAGGAGGCAGGACTCTGACCACAGCAGTACTGCAACTGGGGAAAAAATGCACTGAGGTATCGGGAGGCTGTGGCAAGGACTACATAGTGAGGGCTTCACACACTGGGATGCAGAGAGGACATCCAATGGGTTTAGAAATCCAGAGTGGTTGCTTCAGTCCCCACAGAATACATCTTAAGTTTCATTTGGCAACACAAACCTGGCCTTGCTCTATGTGCCATCTCAGTGGACTAATAAATGCCAACTTGTTTTGAAAGGCTGCCCTGTGTCACTGAAAGCCTTCAGTGACTGCACTGCTCACCCAAGAAGCAGAGTACAGCCTCACTTGGACTTGCTGGATGACCACAGACAGAAAAAACATGCATGCCTTGGAGCTGAGGATCTTTGCCTTTAGAAATGTATGCATATGGCCTATCTTGCCATAATATGTTCCTAAGTCCCTGTCAGTCACAGCTTGCCTGTGAAGTCATGAAAAAATGTAAACTGTTTCACATTTAAGTTTTACATGCTCACACACCTCTCTTTCCAGAGATGGAAAAAAGCCAGCCTTCCCTTGGGGGCACAGACTGCCGAGGGAGTCCAACAAGGGTCCCAGTTCACTGTCAGGCTTGCCAAGCCACTGAATGTACCATCTCACTGCTAACATGGGTAGTATTATCAAAAATATCTGACATCTACTTCTTTGTTGACCTCCCACCCCTTCCTCACATCAAAATATGAGGCGTTTTAGTGGTTGGTATACATTTTTTTTAATTTCTATAGCATTACAACACCATTATTCATTCCTTAGAAAAGATGTAGCACTGCTTTGCGATGAAGGGTGAAGTTTATTCTTAGTATTGTGTCTTCAGTAAGTGATGAATAAAACCAGTCAAATAGAGCTTAATAGGCAGAATTATATACAAAGCTAAGCACAACACAACCCTGAAAGCAACTGGGAAGGGCTGAAGGAGTTGCGCAATACAGTGTTTTAACATGTCATAAAACTTTCAAAGAACAAATACCCCCCATTTCCAAGAAGTACACACTGGCTGAGTCTTTTATTTCTGAAGCCATCAGTTGTCTCAAAATAGTAACAATGCTTGGAAGTAATTTATTAGTTCTTTGTATCTGGTGGAGTTCCAATTTTCATTGCTCTTTTCTGTCTACTTTAACTCACGGATCTCAACATAAACAGACATAACAAGGTTTGATTTCTTTTGGTCTTAACCTTGTTAGCTCTCTTCATAAATCACACATTGGACCAAAGAATGAGCTCCAGGCAAAAGGCCTTCAGGACAGACCTTCTCTGAATAGTGACAGGCCTGGTTCCCAGGAGTGCTCTTGCGTTTTCTTGCCTGTCTGTGGTTCACAGGGACACTCCAGTAAAAGTTGAAGACAGGAGCTATATGTTTCTGTAACTCAGCTTTCTGACAGTGCATTTAGCCTGAAGGTTTGGAAATGGCAGTAAAGCTGGGCCAGGGATGAAAAACCCTGAAAAACCCACCTTCAGTCCATAGCTTTGCTATTTATAGAGCAGGGCTTATACTTTGTTCCCACAGTGTTGGGAAGCTATGCAAGTTCTTCAGCGTCTGCAACTGCTGGAAGCACAAAGCACTCAGTTATATGGCACTGATTAGAATGCATAGGCAATGAATGATTAATTAGCTTTCCTACTCCTAGTAAGTTTGTCAGAGAGTTGGTACACCTCTTTATGTACAGCTTCCAGCTGCTTGCAAGACAGCCATTTGCTAGAGGGCATGGCAGAATCCTTCGGTCATATGTGTACCAGGATGTACATGAACAGCACCAGATGGCTTCTACTGTCAGGGCTATCAGCCCTGACGTTACACCTTCGGTGGCAAAATCTGGATTTCTTCGCTGGTGAGAAGAAGCTGTGGCTTGGAATAGTTTCAAGTGATTTCAGTCTGCTTGGACACCTACCCAAAACTCCTCATTGCCTCCCCAGCTTGACAATAAGCAACTCAGAGCATTTGCTCATCTGGGTTGTTGCTGTCTGCTAGGAAAGTGCGCACAGACTCCCTAAGATAGGTGTCTTACTAGCTTGCCCAGATAAGAAAGAAATGGAGGGAGAAACAACTGTTGGCAAGAAATTCCTCTGGGTTAAATGCTAGCAGCATGTCTGGCAAGTCTGAGGAGAGATGAGCCAATTTCTTTGCATTGCTATGCTTGTTAATATAGTCCATACCCACACTGAGGATGCCTGAGCATTGTGCAACCAAGATCTAAAAATCAGAAGTGTGAGATACAACATTTTAATGCACAAGGCAACTGAATATTTAATCAGACACCAGTAGCAACCTAAACTTCACCCATATGGTCTTTCTGTTCTCTGAGTACTGAAAAGCCTTAATTCTTACAGGAAGGGAGCTGAGTTCTCTCCTTTTGGAGATGAATTACGCCAACACATTAAACTGTCTAACAAGGTGACACTAACAGCATTAGCACTTACGGAAGCCTGATCCAACAGCCAAAAACTCTCATGAAAAACCTGCTACTGCCTTCAATGGGTACTATAAGAAAATGAGAAAAATACTGTGGCCCGAGCTTCTCAGTCACCAGCATTTGATTAAACCACAGCACAAAAAGCAATTAAACAACAATGGATCACCAAACTCCCTGACGAGACTTTTTTATACCTTAAGTAGGAAACTTCAGCTGACTGCTGATTCCCCAGTCTCCACTGGCACATTCTGGAGATGTTTCTGCATATGGACATCCTGGCTATATTTCTAGGCTGTGATGCGCTTCATGATTTCAGTCCTAATGAAGTCAGCTGAGCATTAAAACATGTCTGAGTGTTTTAAAGAGACTGGAAAGAGGAAAAGATAAAGTGCAGCAACTGAAATGCTTGCAATCCAAAGTGCACTAAGAGGGAAGTACACCCAAGATTTCTCCCTCCCCTTATGAAGGTTTCTCCTTATTTTGTCAGTATAACTTCAACAATGTCTTAGCTATTCAATGCTTTTACCACTATTAGCAGCATGAGTACACTCACCAACTTTTCCAGGAGACATCATCTCTAGTGGAAGTGTGATTCTGCCACTTGGAAACTTGCAACTGGGGAAGGGAAAATCATGCTGTTTGTCAGGGCCATTTTGCCTCTTCCTCTCTCCTTTAAAGTCCCCAAGAATGAGCCTCTGATTTCCCTCTGCACTTTCAACTCTGACCACCTAAGTGTCTCGTGCTCACAGCTGCCATGGACAACATCTGGAGTCTGGGCCTGGGAGGAAGGAATCGGACTCTATAAACCACTTAAGCAAAATACAGACTTTCTGAAGCTATCAGGTGCTTTTGAAAACATGATCTAACCCAGCCAGCTAAAACTGCTCTTGTGGCTTCACTTGCACCACCTCTGCAGGCTGTGGTTTGTCAGCAGTAACACCAGAGGACAGCTCACAGGGAGGAGGTGAGGACTGAAGGATGGTTTCAGGAACACACCTTCGTGACTGCAGACAGTCTCTGGCATGGCCAGGCATATGACACACACAACACATAGACAGCTGGAACTGCCCTCCCCGACACCAGCCCCACAATTTCGCCACCACTACCTTCCTTCTCCTTGCTGAGCCTCTCTGAGAAGGCATTACATGCTTGTTGTGTCTTCTGTTCAGACTACGTGAGACTAGTGCATGCAAGGGTGTCGGAAACATTGTGCTCTGCATCTGCACAGCACAAGATTACAGGAGCAAACCCCATGGGGAGACCACATCCCCGCTATACAACAGCTACCCTTGCTTTCTGCGTGGGGTTCTTACCCACGTATGGCAGCCCACCTTATTCTCAAACTTCTCTTAGTATGGAGCAAAAGCTTTGAAGTATAGAGCAAGTGAATGTTTACATCAGTATGTAACCTCTGACTTTTGACAATTGGAGTTTACTATGTCCATTGAGGAGGCTGAGTTTTAGAAGTCCAATTTGCCAATCTTGAGGTCTTCCTTTCATGAACTTTGTGAACTGCTGCTATGCTTGCAGCAGAAAGCAGAGCAGTATCAAGAGTAGCCTGGTCAGAGACTGACGACAGCAGCGCTGAAGCTGATAAGGCTCTGATAATTTGGTTGCAAAGGAGGAAACGTAAACAAAGAGTAGACTTACTAAACAAAAAATAGAGGGGGGGAAGACATTAAAGGACAGAGGACAGACCAAAGCAGGTGACATTCCCAGGAACACTGTTGGTTACATGGGTGGGAACACAGGTCAAGGCTGAGAACCTCCAAGTAACAGACAATGATTCTGCACTCCCCTTTCATCCACAAACACTAATGACGCTTATCGAATTGACTGCTTCCTTGCACAACACGTATGGTATTGCTCATTAATTTATTTAGCGTGGCTACTTACAGGCTTAAATCTGAGAGAGGCTGGTTCAGTTATTAGTATTGCCTTCACTTTATAAAGCTGCTTGTGGTCATGTCAAGGCAGGAATGTTAAGAGCGAGAAGTGAGAAGCCACAGTGACACCCCAGGGTGTCACTTCACATACACTTTGCCAGCTACTCCCCCTCCCAGCTGTGAAAGCAGACACCTACCCTGAGCATTCAGCCCCCTTCCTCAGACATAGCCATAGAAAGCCTTTTACTTCCCCACATTGCTGCCTTTTGTCTAGGGGACACAGCCTCTCTGAGCACCTCTCTGAGGAGCCATAGGCAGACTGGCATGGGCACAGTCAGCCAGAGAAGGCTCTCAGGAAGGGCTGGGCAGGCAGAGAAGGTTTCAGTCTGACAAGCATCAGCTGGCAGCGGGAAGAATCCACCTTCAGACCCTGAAGGTGAACAAGTAAGGGCAGCTCTTTCAAAGCGGGAAGACACCAAGACTTGTGAAAGAAACACAGGAAAAATGTATGTTCAGGAAACCCAGGAGAGAGCCTGTTTTCAGGTTACTGCAGAGAGCTGTAAAGGTGGTCACTCGGCCAGGCTTGTTGGCCACTGGCAGCACAGAAGCTGCGGCTGGGCTGTGACGGCTGAGAAACCCCCAACATCCACCATACACACTCTGGCAAATGCCATGGCTCCAGGACACCAACTCCAGCATGGGCAAGATGTGCTAGACCTTGGGGTGACGTGCTGAGGATGGACGTCAGAGGTGGAAGGAGGAATCGGGGAGATGGGTGCATAGATACTGGATTTGATGTGCTGGTACTACACACTGCAAAGCTGTATTTCTTCTGCCTGAGAAATCCCAAGCAAAGCCACAGCAATCTTGAGAGCTGTGACAAAGGTTGAAGGCAGCTCTGCCCTTTGAGACAAGGGACATTAAAATGGTCCCTCATGTCCTCAGTAAAATAGGCTGTACCAATTCTAAAAAAACAGTATCTTGCTTCCCTGGGCTCACTCTTGTTTTCACCCCTCAAAGTGAAATCAAGAGAGAAATCTGGTGGTTGTAATAATACATGTATTCTTAGGAGACAGCATTTCAGAGTTACATCTGACAACACATTACAGCCTTTTCAGGCTTGGACTATAAATTTCTTTACTGACAAGAAACCAGATTTCTACTGGTTTAGGCTCTCCTTAAGAGCCTTATCTCTCCTCAGTTTAGGCTCTCCTAATCCTGCAGTCTCAGAGAGCATTGGTAGAAGTCAGTTCTCATGATCCAGACCACGCAAATTTTCAAACAGCCCTCTATAAATATCTGGCATATTCAGAGCCCTCAGCCAACCAATTCAACACAACACATGCATATTTAAGATATCTAAGGGAAAGCACTTCCTTTGATTTTATTTCTCATTTGACCATATGCATACTGTTTCTAAATGAAGTAATTTTAAAATCCAGCCTTCCAATTTTGAAACCTAAAATTATCTTGAAGCCCAAATTGCACCAATTCAGCTGAGATGTACACACCATAACACAAGGCCATGTTGCTGGATGTTGCTGCAGTCACTAGTGAAGGCATAACAACCTCAGGTTGGTCAGATCCTGTGAGTGATCAAAGAAGGGAAAGGGATGAGTACAAATGAACATACCCAACTCTGCAAGGGGTGGCCAGTTTAATAATCAGACTCTTTTTACAAATAACATCTACAGTAGGTGCTGAAACATGAACTGTGTCCTAATCCTTCCTTTATTATTTTTCCAGTTTAAAGTCAGCTGCTGCAGGCTGGCACCGAAGGCCTGACTCTGCAAGGGCCTCACTGTCTCCCAGATGGCTCCATCCCTCCCCACAGATCCCTCAGCATACTTGTTTCCAGGCACGTCCTCCCAGGCTTTGGCAGGACTGTTGCCTACAAGCACGACTGCCATGCCTCTACTACATCTTTTACAGCACGTGGGTCTGCTTTGGGGTTGTAGAGAAAATGTGGTGAATGCAAAGCAGGACTCTCCCAGACCACAGCGCTTGGGAAGTGTTGCAATAGCTGCGTGCTGAGCCTCAGCTCCATGCCCAAACAGGGGGACAAAACTGTCTCAGATCCTCTTTGAACAGCCTGCTTAGTGGAACCTCCTGGAGTTACTGGTGTTTAAGCTCTTTTTTTTTCCTTGTTTCTTCTCATGCAAAGAGGAGGAAGGCAGGGGGGACTAACCATTCTCCTGCCACTGTCATCCCACCTGTAAGCAGATCTCAACCTTACCTATTTCATACAGCAGCCATACCGCCTCGTCTGCAACTTGCTCACTTCCACGGCTGCTTCCAACAAACATAAGCCCTGCCACCTCTCCTACTCCTCCTGAGCGACCAAGGAGTCCTGGCTGACTTCTCACCCACCAGGAAGAGGCTAAAAGAGGAAGATCTATACAGACTGTCCTTGCAAGCAGGTCGTGCATCTGAATTCTCAGCTGTTACAGGGTTTATGATTAATAGGCATGCTGCAGTGAGCACCAAGGTCTCTCTCTGGTCGCTGTAACCCTGGGCTGAAGTTCAGGACAAGTGGATTTATGTTTGAAAAGAAAGGCCAGTGAGTTCAGAGAAATCCAGGGGATCATGTAGTTGTTTTTTGTTTTTGTGGGTTTTTTTCCTGCTTTTTGAAAGAGATTGAACATAGTGATGATATTTCTAATCCTGCAGCTATGAGCAGATAGATTCCACAATGGACACAGAAGCAATGCTACCCTGCACATTTGCATACAGACAGGAAATTTAGTAAAAAAGCCTGGTTTTGTCTGCTGTATGTTACCAGAGGAAAGGTTCGAGGCAAATTTGGCACCAGATGTTTTCCTGTAACACCTTTGAGACACTTAATTACCAAACCTGTCTGTGTCTTTGCATAGAAATTAGTCCTGCTGGAAGGAGCTGCAGGGCAAAGGGTGTTATTAGATGGCAAGGCTAAAGGATGGCTGGACATCAGGTAGACCCAGTCCTCAAGCTCTCCTAGATGTTTGTGTGCTTATTACTTGTAAATTGCACCTCCATTGCCATTAATTATTTCGAGTGAAAGGAAGCACACATTCAGGTAGCATTTTCCTCTGTTAGAATACATATTTAAATAATTGCCACCTTTCTCTTCCATAGCATCCATTAGGGATTCTTCTCATTTTCTGACTCCTAGACTTAGAAGGCAAGCCCTTGTAGGGGTGCCTTCCTTTTAAATTAATTTAAGACATTTAGATTGATCGGTATGCAGGTTTTGATGCTAAGTATGTTAATGATTTTTGGATGCCCTTGATGTGGGATATCATTTTCATAGAATGACATGTAACTATCCTTCCCTCTCATGTCACATGCAAGTGGGACTTTAATAAAACTGATCACTGCCTTGTACCTTACAGGGTGAAATCTTTCTTCGTCCACCTGAAACATTTGTATTTATTCAGGGAAGAAAAAAGAAGACCAACTTTGCTTCTGTCTGGCTTGTGGCGAGTTTTTCCATCAGATGTGTGACATTTCCAATGTTTTTTTGAAAACCAAGACTTTTTCATGTCCATTTGTAAAAACTCCGCGTAATGAATAAGATTTGGTTGTTGTTGCTGTAAGAGTACTTGCCAAACCTACTTCAGTTGCCTAACATGATGTAATGATGAAAAGTCACTTGTGGGTGATCTTCCAGAGGACTGAGTCATTTTTTCTCTCTTTTATTCCTCTGTAAGGGCTTCTTGCTTTGCTTCCTTTTTATGGGACTTCTTTATGAGTATCTGACAGGGGTAGTAATAGGTTGATAGGATCAAAACTGTTCCAAGCTTACCACAGGGGATGTCGCACCACATATGCTTTCGTGCATCAAGCAATAAAGCAAGGGGCAGATGGGTTGATAAGCTTTGTGGATGACTCATCTTGTGGGATGTGAGAGCTGTGGAAGGTCAAATAGTTTTTACAGGGTCTGCCAAATTCTGGGTCCTGGCTGATCCCCACATCAAAACTGAGTGAGAAAACCTCAAATCTGGGAAGTCTTGTTGTTCCTAAATAACCTGATAGGTTTCCCTGTATCTGAGAAGATGTCTGTGTGTAGACTGTCATTGTGCCTGGGGGCATGTACCTGCCTTTCTTCTCTGATTTGTAGACCAGGCTTTCAGAAGAGCTCAGCAGCTACATGGTTTCAGTAAAACCTGGTGCTTTCCTCTTGTCGGAAGTGTTTTAAAACTAAACTGGGGATCAGTGCACCCATCTGAATGGCTTTGCATACAGGTTTGCCCAGACCTGATGTCTGCATGTCACTGTGAGATGAATCCTGTGACCGGAGAGGTTTTCTGTTTTCCTCAGAGCAAATCGGAGCCCTGGCCGGGCAGCACATCGTGCACGTGGCCTGTGGAGAGTCTCACAGTGTGGCGCTCAGCGACCAAGGCCAGCTCTTCTCCTGGGGTGCCGGCAGCGATGGGCAGTTGGGCCTCACCACTATAGAAGACGCAGTGACAGTACCAAGGTAAATTTTTAACAGGTTCAGGTTTCCTTAAGGCAGCTTCTTGGAGGTGATGCATCAAGGGTTGCTCACCTTCCAGGCTGGAGTTGGTGGGAGCGTTGCTTTCTCTCAGAGGGGCAATAATCAAGCACTTCTCATGTAGGGATGTAAGGGTGATTCCTTCTTTTCCATACTGTACTCGTGCTGCCTGAGTCCCCCTGGGTCTCAGACAAGTCCTCAGGAGGTTTGGGCAGGATGGGCCTTCTGCCCATGGGTGCTTGGGGCATGGAAAAGAAAATCGGAGCGTGCTCGGCTTCCTCAATGGAAAATTCCACCATGTTTTGTACAGAGCAAGGAGGTGCACAAGGGAGGACCCAAAAATAGAAATTCTGTGTGTGATACCCATCTCTATTCCAGTCCCTAGGAAGTCCTCTGAGATAGAAGATACATTTCAAGAACAAGAAAAAAATACATGGCTGCGTGAACTGGCATTTCAGCTCTGAAACTGTTTTGCAGTGTTGCCCGTTAGCAGCAAAGCTACTAAACAAGCCTACTACAATTCTGAGTAGTGAATGTTGCTCAGAAACTTCAGGATAGTGCTCAGTTTTCTTGGTTTACTTATTTAATGTAGCTTACGTGTGTCAGAGCACTAATAGGGTTAAGTGCAAAGACATGTAGATGGTGGCAGTGGGAGAGGCCAGTGGCAGACACCAAGAGTCCTCCATCCAAAGCAGTTCAGAGATGATAGGTCTCGGCTTATTACCATAATAAAGATAGCTGGTCCCTTTGTACTTTATGGTGTTGTTTCATGCTACATTAATAATAGATGTAGTCTGTCTCTTATTTGATCTGCCATGGCAGATCCAGTGCAGAGCAGAAGTTTGGTACATCTGTGTAGGGTGGCTGTAATTGTTGAAACAGTATTGAAGGGAAGGGTTTCAGTCACAAAACATTAATGTTTGAGCTGAAGGGCTCTGTGGGAAGACAGTCCTTAACTTGCAGGTGGCTCCGATATAAGAGAGACAGTCTCACATGTCAGTGTGATAGTACCATTTAAAAATAACATTTTTGTGAAATAACTTGAACCTTTGACATGCTATTCTCTGTACAAAGCACTGAAGAGGTTTTGGTGCTGTAATTCATAGGAACTGCTAGGCACCTGACAGCATGAAAAATGTCAATGCCTGAAAAAGAATATTGAGAGAGACACCAAGAACCAGCTATTTTCACCATTTCCAGATGGCTGGATTCAGCATTATAGCAGGAAACATAGTTGGAGTTAGTAGTCAAGTGTCAAAATGTCTATTATGTATGGGTCTGTATCACCTTTAAGACTCTCTTCCTCAGTTTCAAAACCATAGGTTACATGTATGTGTAAAACAAATATCTGAATGGAAATCGTAATTTTGACCTAAGGTGATACTGTATTTGTGGACATTTATTCTAAAACAGTGTCATCTTCTTTAGGTTGATAAAGAAATTGAACCAACAGACAATACTGCAGGTTTCCTGTGGAAATTGGCATTGCCTGGCTTTGGCAGCAGGTACTGTAACGTTCATTATTTATGACCAAGATTTGTGCTGTTATTTTGCACAGTGTCCAAGACTGCATATTTCTGCGTAATAAACCAAGGACATCCCTGTCCCAACTGCTTTCAGGACAAGTGGGAGGCTGTGAAATGGATCAGGTACCATGAATATTGAAGAAGAGCTTTGCCAGTAGTGTCAAGAAGGGGAACGTTACACACGGGCCACTCAGTGTCTCACTGGTGAATGATGGCAGGAACACTTAAAAGCTTTCCATCCTGATGTAGAAAAATGTGTGTAATTAATTTCTTTGTGTTGAAATTATCCTTGGCTATTACTCGTCTGTATGCAACATGTGGGCCCCTTCTTTGTTACGCTGTTTAAGTTACAGCAGTCTGATGTTGTATTTTGCACTTAGTTGCACATCTGTTTATTTTTCCGGTGACTTCAGACTGTGCTTTTATTTTAGCAAAGAATATCTTCCTTCATTTTTCCATCATGAGGCTTGGGTGGGAGCACAGCCCCCAGCACCCATTCTTGTTCATTTTGACAACCTTGCTTTTCTGTTGACCAGCTTTTACTTGCTGTTCTCTTTCTTTCCTTGTTTCAGATGGCCAGTTCTTCACATGGGGGCAGAACAGCTATGGTCAGCTGGGCTTGGGCAAAGAATGTCCTTCCCAAGCCAGTCCACAACGTGTCAAGTCTCTTGATGGGATCCCTTTGGCTCAGGTTGCTGCAGGCGGAGCCCACAGTTTTGCCCTCTCTCTCTCAGGAGCTGTGTTTGGCTGGGGGAGGAACAGCTCAGGACAGCTGGGACTAAGTGATGAACGAGGTATTGAATTTATGCTCCTAGGTGAAAGAAGGATGGACTTTTTTGGCCTAATGTCTCTTTTTGCATTGACAGTATATTTTTACTGAGTGGGTACGTAAGCCTCAGCAACTCCTTTTGGGAGGAGAGGGCAGAGGAACAGTCTCTGGTGGACTCTACAGGCATTTCATACTTAGTAGGAACAGAAATCCTTTTTTTCCCCTTGTGGTTGTTAGTGGAAGTGTGGAAGGTCAAACAAAAAGGTCTTTCAAATTTAAGTGTCAGCATGCAGGCATTGAAGGAAGTGCTTATATTCTTTCTTCCTCTTCTCAAAAATGCTTTGTCCATATGTGTCCATATGTGCCCATGGTGTGGAGTAAAGGCTGTCCCTGCAGAACAGCAGGCTGAACTCACACCCTTGTTTGCCAGCAAGTTTTTGACTGATGAGCATCTGTATGCTACAAAATGGTGGCAGCAGAGAGTATCTCAGTATTGTAAAATGTTGTCCACTTTGTTGCACAATTTTCTGGACACACAGGGCCAATGGTAGTTTTTTTCAGGTGGCCATGTTCAGTGAAGCCTAGCCATCAACAGACTTGAAGATAGGTTTATAAATGAGGCTGAAGAGTGGATATGACATTACCACTAGTCTGAAAAGCCCAGATCTCCTCTGCTTGTTGTTAACACATTCTTAACTTTTTGCAAAAGCAAGTGAGTGAAAGATTTTCCTTGGAGCTTCAAATCAACCACTTTATCATTTTCTGCATAGTCGTCGAGTATCTCTAAATATCTAGGCAAGTTACTGAGTGTGGATGTGATACCTAGCATGCACGGATAATTTATTTTGCATGGGTGAGTACATGAGATTTATATATTTGTAAATGTTATGTTGCATAATATCATAGCATATAAACACTGTATTTTGCAAGAGAAAAGTGTTACCTCACATTTTGTGTACCTATAATGGAATGATGCACTTTGACAACCCAGCCTACCAACTGAAACGTATTTAAAGCTATTACTCTAAAACAGCCTGTGGTTTAGCAAAGGAGGCTCATATGTTGTATGCATCATTTCATCTTGCTTTACACTTTTAGAAATATGAAACACAATTATAAGACTTGTAACATATCTTTTGTTCTCTCAAAAATGCTGCAGGTCTATTCTCTTGTACTGTATGTAAGCTAGACCTGATCTAGTATAATAGCAGCCGTGTTCTTTCCATGTAGCCTGGCAGATAAATGCTTCTAATTTCAACAAAGCTACAGTTTATATATGAGAGGCTTGCTTTGACATGGGGCTAATCTTAAATGAACATGTAAGAAGCATCTGCTTGTGAGGCTGTGTTGGCCAGGGATCATACTCTTCTTAGCCCTCAATACATGGCACTGTAGTAAATACATGATATTTATGGTAAGTGAATCATGGTAAGACCGTGTAAATTATACTTAGTGAACCCGAACAGCAAAGTCTACAAACATGAGTATTCTGCCGCCCTGTTATTTAAACAATTATGCTGTAGAGATAAGAAGTGTAATTCCTGTCAAAATAAAGATCAGAGTGCTAAAATACAGAACAAAGTAAATGAAAAATATGCTCTCATTTCTAAATCCATGAAAATGTGACCATTTTCCTTTCACTACCCAGAAAAAAGCACCTGTCAAATCCTTGGGTGAGAGTCTTAAAAAATGGACAACTTCTATAGGTAGGAACCTGATTTTTTGTTGGTATGAAGTAAGCAGCTGCTCCCCTTAATATCTAACTGGTTTGGGGTGCCTACTGCTCTTTGAAATGCTTAGGTTTTATTTTACTTTTACATCAGTAAGACATGTAACTTTGCTTAGTGTATTCCTCCTCAGGAGACCCACTTTTAATGATTAGAATGTCAGAGTGAAGGAGAAAAGCATCCTTTAACAGTTGGCAGTGATTAGCCTTTGCAAGTAGGAGGATCTTAAAGGATGACAACAGAAGGAAGGCTAGGCATTTAAATACACGTTGGGATTCAGTTTGTCATGTGTGTTGTGCTAGCGTCTCCCGCGTGTTAGGATTGTTCTGTATGGAAAAGGTCTAAGCAAGGTTTTGGAAACAAATGTATGCAGTCATCAGTGAGGAGTCTGGAATGGAGCAAGAAGCTGAAGGTGGGCTAGACTGCACTCATCATATCTCCCAATCTGTGAGTGCATGTTGAGTTTATACAAGATTCTCAATATTTGCATTCTTGCTCTGGACAATTTTTTTTGAGCCAGGAAAAATCTTTTAGCAATTGGAGGGGGAAAGCAGCAGTGAAGTACTCAAGGACGTCGTTTTTTTCCCCACAGTTGTTAAAGCTTCCATTACACACATAGACCACATCTGAAAATCAGACTGCCAGTGGGTTTCTCAGATGTTTAGTTTTGTGTTTATGAAACAGCTCCTTTATTTTCTGTCTTCAATGCAGACCGAGAATCCCCTTGTCATGTGAAGCTGTTGCGGTCTCAGAAGGTTGTTTACATCAGCTGTGGAGAGGAACACACAGCAGTTCTGACAAAGGTAAAGATGCTAACCTAGGAACCCTGGCTGCTGTATCGCCTGCCTGATGGTTTCACAGTGATTTCCTGGGTAATGGTAGAAAAGAACAGATTGACTTACCATATTCCATCCAACCCCAGTAAAAGAAACCAACTGGAAAGTATAGTCTTATTATAATTTATCCTGAGATTCATTGCCAGCACGATCCATTGCTGGTTTTGAAGATGAAGATGTTAGTAATCCGTTAAAATAAATAGTAAAACTCAGGTGAATTGCTCAAAAGAAATTAGCTTTGAGCAAAAAAATTAACAAACATACATCTGAAGGGGTGAAAATAGCGTTTTGTTGGAAGATAGAGTGATATTGTGCATCAGAACAAAATGCAAGTCAAAGTGAATGGGTGTTTAAATGAAACGTTAGCAGTCACTCACAGCATTTACAAGAGGTTTTCCGTTCCAAACCTGCTGTTTCCAAGTGGTGTATAGCTTAATGGACAGAGGACAGGGCTAGGATTTGGAAGATCACTGCTCAGTTCTTGCCTTGCCTCTGCCACTTCCTAGGTGTTGCATCCTTGTTTGGTGCCTCAGTGTTTTCCACTATAAAATGAATTAAACAGCTGGCTTTGGGATTCCTGTGGGAAAAACACTGTTGTAGAAGATTAGTTCTGTAGAAGCTCTTTCAAAGAAAAAGGTCACAGTCTTTTTGATCAGCAACTGACAGATATGGGTGTAAAGTATTGTGGAAATGGGTGCTACTCAGCCACGTTTAAACCTGCTGGGATTTCAGACTCATCTGGTGATGGTGGGAGGAAGCTTGTCTAATGTAGACATACCTAAAGATAATTCTGTTAGTCTGATGGGTGGCAAGGTATCTATTTGGAAGCTGCATTAGCAGAACCCAAGTTTCTTTTCTGAATCCTTTGGAAATCCCCAGCAATCTCTGCCTAAGCTTGGGCTTGTACTGAAACTGGAGTCAGAAAGATACTGCTGGGTTATGGGTCCCTAAATGGAGAATATGCTGTTTGATTTGCTAACAGAGTGGAGGGGTGTTCACGTTCGGTGCAGGTTCCTGCGGGCAACTGGGACATGACTCCATGAATGATGAAGTGAACCCCCGAAGAGTTCTTGAGCTAATGGGCAGTGAAGTATCCCAGATTGCTTGTGGCAGGTGAGTCCTGTGTGCAGTCAGAAATTTTCTTTGGTGGAGGCTAATGCTGACAGAGTCTTGTAAACAGGGGGAATAGTCTTGCTTCTGCATCCTACATGTCAAAACTAAGTTAATTTAAATTTTACTTCCCATGAGAATTTTAAGGCTCTCTAAAGGAGGTTGTTTTTTAATTCGGGTTGTTCCTTGTACTATAACCTGGTAAAAGATACCTTTCCATCTTAATAATTCAGCAAGACTTCAGAGCAGCAGCCCCTTTGGTCACAAGTTTCCAGCCTCTTTCATGAAAAGAGAGTTAGTAACGCTGGTGCTGTGTTGTTGCCTTTTGATATGTACAGGCTTAGCAAATGACTAAGCTAATTTTGGTTGTAAGCCTGATACCAGCCCAACGCTGGCACATGCTGCTCTTTGCCACTTCCACCTAAAGAGCCCCATCCCATAAACTGGTGCCATCAGGTGGCAAAACCTGAGTATTGGCGCTAGTGTAAAGATGCTGTTTTGCACCAGCTTCTGGCCTAGGGGAACCAAGATCAAGTTTTAGTCTGCATTTGGGTTTTTTTTCCTTTGAATTGTTAAACAAGGCCCAAACTTTGTACCTGTCTCTGTTACAGACATCACACTTTAGCCTTTGTGCCTTCTTCAGGAATGATCTATGCATTTGGCTGTGGAACAAGAGGCCAGCTGGGAACAGGGCACACTTGCAATGTTAAGTGTCCCTCTCCTGTCAAGGGTCACTGGGCAGCTCACAATGGGCAACTCTCAGGGAAACCTGGTACGTACTGTGCGTGATTTGTGAGTCGCAAGCGGACATAAATAATTCCATGTCACTCATGGCTGTCTAAAGACATCTTGACTTTGTTCTGCGAAAGTTCTTGAAATAGCAAAAGAAACCCATCCTCCTGTCCCGAATGCACTATTGAAATTACTGGGTGACCTCTTGCTCTCTCTGTTAATGTGTGCCCTCTCCCTTTCTCTTTTTACGGAAGAGCTCAACATTTGGCAATCTTGAGCCTTCATGAAATTTACTAATACTGATTTCCAAGGGCTTTGGTTTCCCTTTAAAACCCCCATTGCAGTTTAAAAGTTACAACTTTTCCCTCCTGCCAGGCCCCGTGTATCTCTCAAGAAAGTGCTACAGTGCTTGAGTGCTAATTGATTTCAGCCTGGCCTTCAGGGGACCCAGGTGTTCCTTGTAGCGTAAAGCCCGAGAAACTGGCAGTACAAATGTGGGGGAAAAGGCACCGTAGGAACTTGCATTCATCAGTCTCTAACGCGACCACCTCTCTTTCTTCAACAGATGCCTGTAAATATCACATTGTTAAACATATCTTCTCTGGAGGAGACCAGACATTTGTGCTTTGCTCCAAATATGAGGTAAGACAAATGAAGTATCTGCTCAAGTCTTCTCCCCTGTCCTAGCCTTCACAATGCATCTTTTGGTTTTTTTTGTAATACCTCCTGAAAATGAAGTGTTGCTTTGGAGTCTATTCTGCCTTACAAACCTTACCAGTGATGACAGTTGTTACAGGGATTTACAACTTTTTAGGAGTGGCTGAAAGTTGCCTTTCTTTAGAGGCACATCAAAGAACCATTGTGAAGACACTGATTTCAGATTGATCAGCAGGGAGGGGAGTCCAATCTCCTCTGCAGATTTGATGCCAGGGGCTGTTTTCCTCCTGAGACACCGGGGTCTGTGTAATTAGAGTATAGGGCCATGGACCACATAGGCTTGGGTTTTGTCAAGGTATGCTGGATGGAGGGCTGAATGCTGACTTGGTTTTTCTGCTTCTGTCTTCTTATTTCCTTCAAGAAGTCCTTGACGTATAATTTTGAGGGGTGGAAATAGGTCTAGAATAAATGTACTAAGCCTGTAGTTATATGTGGCAATAGTTAAGAGGGCTTTGGTACATTTAAGGAAATGGTATTTTGTTTTTTTTTTTTCTTTTGCTCTTTTTAAAATGTATTTGATCATGATTTTGATTTTTTCCATGCTTTTCCATGCCTTTCCTTTTGAACTTCTTAGTAATGCCACAGCTTCCTAAATAAACCTGTTCAGAGACCACACTAAGAAAGCTATTAGTTACAGAAAACAGAGATTATGGGTAAAAAGGAATTGTTTTACAAGCCTTGTCTTTGTTGAAATCTGTATCTTCTCACAGAATTCCTTGCCTGCTGACGATTTCCGGACCATAAATGAAACACGTTACACCTGTTTAATAAATGATGAAACTATAGATGTCTGGAGGCAAAAGCTTTTAGAAAAGAACAGTTCTAATTCTGTCAAGTAGGTATTGTGGCACTGGACAAGCCTTTTGTTGAAAGTTTTATTTAACTAATTCTGTTGGCTTCCGTGCCATGCTTTCACTTGAAATTTAGCAGCCTTTTCAAGTGTAGTTCTTGGTCATTTCCAAGGGGAGGACAGCTGCCAGGTTAGAGCTTCTGAGCAAAACCAGAGGAATTTGAGGCTGTCTCAGAACATTGCAAATGGTGGGTGGGAAATGCATTTTAAAGTTGTCCTTCCTTGTGTGCTTAGAGTTCTTGAAAAGCAGCAAGAACTTGTGAAAAGACTGATTAAATTCCTTCCCCTGTGTGCCTGCCATGAGAAGGGCAGAATAGGTAGAAAGGAGGCACTGCTAACATCCCTCCTTTCAAAGAGGGGTGTTACATGATGCTGAATGAACCGCTTACCCTCTATGCCTCTGAAGGGGTGATCCTGACATTGTTCTCCATAGAAGGAAGGGAAGAGAGCTGAAGAGATTTGCTGGGACATCTGTTCATAACCTCTTGTCTCTGTTTTGTCTTCCTGCTGCAAACAGTAATGTTGTTCAGATACTGTCCTCAGCTGCTTGCTGGAATGGAAGCTTCCTGGAGAAGAAGTAAGTGGCAAACTTACAGAAGTGTGGCTTTCCCTTGAGGCAGACTGGAATCCCTTTACTTCACTCACTGCTGCAGTGGGATTTGATTTTTCTGATCAGACAGGAGATGGGGGCAGAGAGTGTCCACTAAAGAGGTGGGTGGTCAACGCTGGGTAAGGAAGGCAAATGGTCTAAGAGAGTGCATGGTGAGTGTACTGGAAGTGGCACAGATTCCTTGAAGTTGTCACAACTGTTATTTTTCCCTATGAAATGAATGTCAACATCTTTAAAAGAGAGGGATAGGAATACAACATTAAGGGAAGTGAGCGATGCCAAGTATCTGAATAGTCTCTTACCCAGCTGAGCTAGCTGGTGGAGGCTGGTATGTGTGGAGGTATGCTTCAACACAGGCTGCTCTCGCAAAATGCATCTGGGGCAGCATGGAAGTACTTTTCCTTTTAGGTGACCATCAGTTGTGGAAGGTTTTGTGCTCCTGCTTACAAAAGCAGGAATTTCAAATGGGTGTAACCAACCATAGGTAGTGACAAGGATGTAATATGCATAGCTTAGTCAAAGGCTGTGGGTTGGGAAGGATTGTGTTGGCTGTGTCTGTAAATGCTGGGGAGGTAACAGCATAAGATGAGGAGGAGGAGAAATTTTTTATGGTGATGTGATGAGTAGATGACCTGTAACTAGGTGAAGAAAAGCTTAGTTACTCTGAGTAATCTTTGAGTAATGTTTTCCAAGAGTAACTTGAAAAAGAAAGTAATTTACTCATTATTCTTGCATTTTTCTGCTTGTCCAATGGTTTCTTCTTTCGTGTTGTGACAAGGCAGCATGTTACTGCATCAAGAGAGTTGTGTCATGTTGGTTTAAAACACTTGTTGAGTTGTTGAGTCACTGTAAATAGTCCCACATCTCTTTTGAATGTGGAAATGAGCGGAGTTTATGACTTCATCGCTCCATTGCAGTTCTCCTTCCACTTTAGTAATGTCCTGGCTAGTGCAGGACTTTTACAGAAAATCTTTGACCAAATGAACGATAAAATTTGAAGCCACCATACACTGAAGTGAGGCTGTATTTAACCATGTACCTTTATATGTCAAGCCTTAAGTCACGGTGCACTTGATAGAAATACCCTAGTATATCCATCCAGTGTCCTAGTGCCATATAGGCCTGTTTGCAATACAGCATTGTGGTATACAGGGTTAGATGGAAAAGCAGCTTTTCCATGGCTGTGTGACTGGGCACGCTTCAATACTACTTCTGCACATGACAGCCTGAAGTGCTCTGTACTACAGTGTGACTCTGAGGAGCTATTTCCAGTCTGGTGCCTGTGCTATTATGGAAATAGCCATTCTACTACAGCAGGCTATGTTTAGCTTCTCGTGTTGTTGTAGTCACACCAGTAAACTGACAAATGCATCCCATCTTTAATAGCTACCTTTTCCTTCAGAGTGTCTAATACAGCACAGTCTCAGATGAATAGTGACAGACGTGGGAAATCCTTGAGGTCAGTGGAGTTGTAGCAATGACTATGACCTTTTTTTACGAGCAACGGCAAGTTTTTATGTGCAGCTTTACTGCAATGGTGCTGAGAGCCTCCGCTACAGGTGCGGATCATGCTCTAGACGCTGGGCTAGGTAACTTACCTGCTGGACGGGACATTCAGTGTTGCTAGATCTGTCTGTTAGACTTCTGTCTGTTAGACTATTGTCCTCCACAGTCTTGCCTTCATTATCCCTCTTACCCAAGTAGCCTGAGTAAATTACAGCCTTTCAAGCACAGCAGAAAGGACAGCATATGTTTGTTACGACAGACCATGTGAAGACTGTTCTCAGCTGTGCTGTGTTTTGACTGTGGTTGTTGTTTAGTTTTAGAAAATTGGAGAGTGGAATTGCCAAAAAGCTACTCTTAATATCCTCCCTTGTTTTCTTTCGAAAACCCTCATCTGATGTCCCCTTGTATAGCAGTTAATGTCATCTTATGCATCAGCCTTCCCTTTCTTACTGGGTGTGATTAAACAGTTTTGCTGTAAAAGCAGTATGTGAAGACAACACAGAGGAACCTGATACATATGATAGATACGTATTTTACAGGTTTTTAAGCAGTCTGGCCTGTCTGGGCAGGCTCTTAGGTCAGTGAAGGAGTCCTGGGGAAGTCAAAGACTTCGATTAAAGTGTTTCTATGCAAGAATCCCAACCCTAACCAAGGCCAAGAGAAGTTCAGAAGGGAGAGTTGGCCATCTTGTCTTTAGCAAGAAAATTCCAACTTCTGCTTTGTTTCTCTTCCGACTAATTCCCTAGAGGTCATTTCTCCATTGCTTGCTCTCAGGCCATGCCAATACACAGGTAATGGTGTTTCTTCCTTAAACTTATGCCTGTCTGTCTGTGTTTTTGTGGTGTTTTTTTTTTTTTTTAAAAGAATCGATGAACATTTTAAAACCAGTCCAAAGATCCCAGGGATTGATCTGAACTCCACCAGAGTGCTGTTTGAGAAGCTGATGAACTCTCAGCACTCGATTCTCCTAGAGCAGGTATTGCACTTCTGGGGTTTTGGGTATTCAGAGGGGAAATAAAGGCTTTGTTCCTCTGTAACATGCAGGTTACAGTAGCTGTTTGGGGGAAGGGTTGTATTGCAAATCTGCAGGCCAGATCCTTCCTTCATGGTATCAATGGATACTTCTCCACTGACCTGGGTTGATTTTCTCTTTCTCAGAATGTGTCTCTAAGACTTGTTTTTAAAAAAGTTTTATCTCGTGGCATTTAATACTCAAAATGGCTGCTGAAATTAGTTCTGTGTATGTTCCACTTGTAAATAATAACTATTTATTGCCTGTCAGGAGTTGACTACTTTATGGTTGTATAATTTATTTTAACTCAGAGGATTTCTTTCATGAGTGCAGAGCTGTGGGATAAAATTGTGTATGTCCCCCATGCCGTTTTTTTAGCTATAATTTTTATAGCGTGTTTGGGTTTTTTTTTTTTTGTTTTTTNTGTCGTTTTGTGGTTTTTTTTTTTTGTTTTTTTGTTTTTTTTTTTTTTTAACTCTGGATTTGACTTTTAAAACAGGGGTGTGACCTTAATGAGAGGGGTTAACTAACCTTTAGCCAGCCCTGGAAAAACCTATCTAAATGTTGATGTCATTTTGGAAAAATCAGAGTTTAGTCCTGTCCTATGGAGTGTTTTTAAGAGATCATCAGCAAAAGCTGTTAAGTCCACCCATTCTGAGTGTGCTCCATTTCATCAGTTCTTACACATCATCTACATTATAGGTACTCTATCACCCAGGATAAGTTGTCTTCTTTTGTCTTGTTTTTCTTTTAGATACTGAAGAGCTTTGAAAGTTTTTTGATTCCTCAGCTGTCCAGCTCACCTCCAGATGTCGAGGCAATGAGGATCTATCTGATTCTCCCTGAATTCCCACCCTTCCAAGACTCCAAGTATTATATCACGTTAACACTTCCTTTAGCAATGGCTATTCTGCGCCTAGATACCAACCCCAGCAAAGTTCTTGGTAAGAGGCTGGCATTTAAGATGCATGTTGCTCTCGGTATCCAGCTGGGACACAGTGTTGCCTTTAGGTTTTTCAGTCATTTTTTTGTGTTGGTTTAATTTTTCTATTCTGTTAAAACGGCTGCAATGATAATTGGGTATTATTTATGATACAGTGTTGTTTTGAAGCAGTTGCTTCTAAAAAGCATCTGGGAACCAAAAGGACTCAAGGAATCCTCCCCCCAAAACCTATGTTCCCATGTAAAAGAATTATAAACATAAAACTTTAATTTTACCCATGAACTATGAAAAAATGAAGAATGTGCCATGCAGGTAAGATATGGGAAGTTAGTTACAATAATATAAAACATAAAATTTATGGTGGTGTGGATAATAAATGAGACAGAAAATTCAGGTTAAGAATTGTTTTAATTTAGAAGTAAAATATCATTTCAAAGAACACTTACTAGGGAGGTTAATCTAATTTACCTTATCTAGTTTAACTACATTCAGAGACTCAGTTCCAGATAAATTTGCATGCTCTATGTGAACGTAGATTTTGTATATCGTGAAGATTAAATGATCTTATTCTCCTAATATTGATCAGATATTGTCCACATTAGAACACCCTTTCTGTGTAGGGTAAATAAAAGAATATACTAAATATAATACAAAGTTACTTTGTCCTGTATAAGGTGCAGAAAAACCTATTGGCTGGTCTGTGACCAAGCTCAACACCCCAGCTCTTCTCCAACTTCTGAATCTTCTCATTTCTGCTGATACCATTTCCTGTGAGCTACTTTTAAGCTAAGCAGAACATATGCTACTTAATGATTGTTACTCATGTTTGCCGAGCTGTTACTTTTCTTGTTATCTTACTCTTTTTCTTAAGGTTGTCTTACACTAAATCTCATATTATCGTGTGAAATGCTATGTAACGCATTCAGACCTCCAGGAGCATTGCTCCAGTGAAATTTATTTTGAGGTTTAGTGATTTATTTATTTTATTCAAAGAGGCTTTGAAGCCCCCCCCTCTACTCAGGGTAGTCCACTGTGATTGTTAGCATACAGAAATGTAAAGGATTCTCATACTTTTGCCTGCCAGAATCTATTGTTGTGCTGACACTTGAGAGGATAAATTGGTGTTTGTTTCTAACAGTTGACATGATGGTTTCCCAAGCTTCAGCTCCTACTTTGCAGGTGGATTGCTTCTAGCAAAGAAGCTAATAGTCAGGGTCCCTTCAGAGGAGAGGTAAGGGTTACCTGTCCTTGGCAAGAAAGAAATCAGCCTTTCTAAAGAGGGGGAGCTCAGACCTTTAGTGCAGACGTGCCACGCTTTGACACCTGCTAGAAAAGTATGTGGTACTTATGGAGAATTGCCCAGGCAACTGCTTTCATGTCACTCATGAGAGACAATGGTTTGCCCGCAAGATCACAGTATCTTGAATACAAGATACTTGAAACAATATGTTGAATGGAAGGCTGAAAAACCTTGAATTCAGGCTCTCACACTGATCAGGGATTAGGGCTGGGTAATGACCAGGGTCATTGTATGAGAGTGGAAAGGGAAGAGCTTTTTAATTTCTGGTATGTGGCTGACTCTTTGCTCACTTTCCTGTTGCCACACTTAGGACAGATGGAGGGAAGTTTTTTTTAAACAATCTTTAGGTGTGTTCCCCTATTTTGAGCTGTAGCCCCTTATGTAGGGGTTACTCTGGCCTTTAATTCAGGATTTATATTGATATTCCCCTGCTTTCCAGATAACTGGTGGTCTCAAGTGTGCCCAAGATACTTCCTCAGGCTAGTGGACCTCTATAAAGGTGCAGTGGTTTACCTCCTCAGTGGAAGAAAGACGCTGTTGATCCCAGTCCTGTTCAGTAGCTACATTACAGCTGCTCTCAGACTTCTGGAGAAACTCCACAAGGTAAGAAGAAAGCCTGTGTGTGTGTGTTAGCTCAAGATGATTCAGTCTTGTGCCCTTTGCCCATTGGCAGGGGCAGAGTGGTCATGGGCCTGGCTTGTAAGTAGTGCCATTGTCCACCAAGACGCCTTGTGGGGAAGCTGTTAGTGGTTTTCCTGAATTCAAGGTACTTGAAGATTGTTTAGTCCCGTCTCAAACACTAGGAAAAAATTACCCTAAAGAATGCTGCTGCTGAGCCACTGGACTGCATGTACTGTGGCATCACAAATACCTGTCCCTTGATGTTTTCTGCTCCCACTGTGTTGGGTAGTTTGGGTGAGGAGGAGAGGGAACTAAAATAAGTCAGAAAGAGGTTTATCTTGATTCTTCTTGGTTCATATTAAAATACAAGGGACCATGTGTTTTTGCAAGACTTTCTGGGTCCTATTGTTGCAAGCTGCTATAATTGATTTTATGAAAGCAAACTAAGAAAAATGCTGAATAAATCCACATCTAAAAACTATCCGGTTTCTTCACTAGGTAAATCAGAAGGTTAAACACGTAGAATATGATAAGTTTTATATCCCTGAGATTTCCAGCTTGGTGGACATTCAGGAGGATTATCTCATGTGGTTCTTACATCAGGCTGGAATGGTAAGAGGTTATGTTTATAGTCATGAAATAGCTGTCCATGTTTGTCTCTCTGGTTGTAGATCTGTATTTTTAATATCCTTAATGAGTGTAATGTATTCAGTATAGGAACACCTGTATGTTAAGTCTGTCAGATTTGGGTACTTGTTGGCTTGACAAAGTTGACTTAAAATAAGGCTGTCAGAAGAGCTAGAGCTAAAAATATTTAACCAACACTTGCAACAATCTCTGTGCCGATTCATGTGAATTTCATTCAGTCCTTGCACAAGGGGATTGATTCAGTGACTGGATCCTTTTAATGTAATTGAGACCTCAGGGGCCAAATCCTGTGTTCTAAAATTATAATTTTTACCCTTTACTTCTGCTGTTTAGGCAGGTATTGTGAATAATGTAGCCAGTGATCTTAAAATGTTGCTCTGTAAGAGGAGGCAGTGTGACGTTCTGGCTAGGGGACTGAACCAAGACTCAAGAGATGTGGGTTCTATTCCTGGCTCTTCCAGTAACCTGCTGGGTGATCTTGGGTAAGACCCTTCACCTCTTTTATGCCTCACTTTCCCATCTGTAAGAAAGGAGATTAACTAAACTAAGGGTTGGAATATGCTGTGTAGGAACCCAGTGAGATTATTTCATTATAGCAAGGAAAAGAATCCTAAGTGTGAGAAAACACACACAAAAAAAAAAACCAAACACCAATGGATAGTGCAAGAGTAAAACCTGACTGTAGCAAGAATTTTTGTGTGTGTTTTCATGGACTTTCTAAATGTTGTGTGTGCCGTGTCCCCTATCCCCTGCTTTCCATCATTTAAATAGTGCTGCTCTGTGCTTACTTTTAGTGAGCAGAACAATAAAATACTGACTGAAATTTACATAACAGTGATAGTTAAAAATGTATCAATACAGCTGATAAAAGGAGTAATTTGCATTGCAAGGGTGCTCTGATATTGTCTTGTGGCCTTATGGTTTCTCCTGTTGTTTTGTGTGGTCTCTGCCTTGTGGGTAGTTTTCTTGTTTTTCTTCATAAGAGAAACTTTCACCTATGGCAGGCTAACACAGGCTTCTCTGCCAGTTAGTCCTCTTAGCAATGTTTAATGTTCAAGTTTTGAATTAGACTTGTGCATTTTCAAACTAGCCCACTTGAGAAGGAAGTTCCCATGTTTGTTTTTTTTTTTTTAAGAGGAAAAAAACTGGGTTGTCCCAGATGAGAAAAATTTTCTTTGAATCACCTTTGAACTAGCCTGTCCAAAAACCCACAAGACTCAAAATCAAAAGAATAAAAGATTTTCATATTTTTCTTTTTCCTTCACAGAAAGTAAGACCATCTATCATGCAGGTGAGAAAATTGTTTTTCTTGACTTTAAGTAAAAGTGCTATGGAAGCTGTACGTAGGAACCAATCTGCCTGCCTTTCTTGCAGGATGCTGTGACACTCTGTTCTTATCCTTTCATCTTTGATGCTCAGGCTAAGACCAAGATGTTACAGACAGATGCAGAACTACAGATGCAGGTAATCCTTCGTTCTCTCTCCCAATTTTCCTGCCGCACTTCTTTTTCTCTGCCGTTTGTATTGGTGCTTGCAAGGAGAGGTGTTCACTGGGAGTTAGTGTGTGCAGCACTTTATTGTTCCATAATACAGGAGAGCAGAGTAGCTAGAGAACCTCTTTGCCCTGGATATTGCAGAGGCAGTGCTTGGCATCTTTTACTTCAAAATGTTTGGTAACGTCAGAACTGCCAGATGCGCATGTGGTGGAAATCTAAACTGTATAGGGAAGGAATACTTATGTATTTATGATAGTCCAAGGATAAGAAGTAAGATGAGGTCTCAATTAGAGGAGCTGTAAGGCTGGAAAAGTAGACAAGCTTTCAGGTAAGCGGGCACTTTTTTTTTTTTCCAAGTTTCTGCCTGGTGCAGGAGGAGTGGTTGTCAGAAGTGAGTGAGGGTTGGAGACCAACTCCTGACACTGTTTGTGGTTGCAAACAGCAGCTGTTATCAGCAGCTCACCCACTCATTTGCAGTGAGGGGTGCAGACCCTACACTTTCCAGGAGCATGTTCACAGCAGGTGTTCAGCTCCAGCACCCTTACCCTGTAGGTGGCAGCCAAGCCAACCCACAGCCAGGCTGTGATGAGGACAGCTGGCCTCTGTGCCAGTGTAAACCTCCCAGTGCCGTGCATTGCTCGTGCAGGTGGCTCCTGAGAGAGGCAAAGCACTGGGCACTGATCCTTCATCCAGTGCAGCTGGGGTCTGGGACTAGTCCCATCCTCTGTGAAATGAGTTTGCTGAGGTTGTTGGTTGTCAGGTTTCTTCAGGGTGGAAAACTGTCATCACAGTTGCTCGTGGCCATGGTACTGGTGCCATGTAATATCCATCTCTTAGCTTTTCTATGGCTGCTTGAACACATAACCTGCAGCAAGGCAGAGGAGGCCCAACCTACACTCAGAAGCTGGAGTCACCTTCTGCTTTCATATTGTCACCCTCTTGCGTATACTTTTAGCTGCCCAGTTTGTGAGCAGTGCACTGCTGGGAGGAGGGTATGTATCTTATCTTGGCAGGACAGCATGCTGGTAAAGGTTTTGTTGCCCTAAGAGACAGGATCTTTATGAAGGCAACCATGTAGAGGCCAAAGAAACCAGTACTTCTGTGAGTGCTGGAACAGAGGAAGCCTGGTTTCCAGTGGATTTCTGTCTCAGGTTTAACTGACTTTTAAATTGAATTTACAAATGTGAATTTGCAATTTACTGTGGGCAATGCATGAGACTGAATATACTACATGTGGTCAAAGCTTTGAGTGGACTTTGTGCCTTACCCAACTCCAGAAAATCCATGTAGATGAGAGTTTTGAATTGTGTGCGATGGATTCCCTGGTTCCTTGCCAGGTGCAGTTGTCAGCTGGCTGCTCTCTTGGTATGTTAGTAACACTGCTTTCCCTTGTGGGCGCTCTGACTCTTACCAGGGTGTGTCCACACTGAGTTTCTTGACTCAGTAAGAGCATGAATGAAGCCTCTTTTCCCCACCCACCTGCCTAATGTAAAAAAAATTTCAGGGTTTTGATCTCTCTGTTGCTCAGACTTGGTGAATTCATCAGTGGACTCAAAAGGTATGGGTGTGGGAAGTTGGGGGGGACAGGTGGGCATACAGGCACACACAGTTGTACAGAGGGAGCATGTAATCCTTGTACCCTGGGGAAACCAAACTGAAAGAGTAAGGAAGAAAGGAACACTGGGCATATAGTTGTTAACTGTTTTCCTTCCATAGGAAGAAAAGAGCTGAGCAGCGACTGTTTTCCACCCCTCTCTTACTTTCAGGTTGCCATAAACGGTGCAAATTTGCAGAACGTCTTCATGCTTCTCACCCTGGAGCCTCTGCTGGCCAGAAGCCCTTTCCTGGTACTTCATGTTCGCAGGAGTAACTTAGTTGGTGATGCTTTGAGAGAGTTGAGCATCCATTCAGACATTGATTTGAAAAAGCCTCTTAAAGTAAGTTTTCCCCACACCTTTAGCACCCTCTTATCCAGCTGACATTTCTGCAGCCTTTCAGCCGTTCACATTACTGCTTCACCAGCATACAGTGGCTTCTCTATAGGTATAGCACACAGGGACTCTTGATCTAATCAATGCTAGGGTTGAGTCTTTCTCCTATCCATCTCCTGGAATGTTTTGGCAGTGGACAGTTTACAAGAAGGCAACCAGGGCATTTACTCTCTTTTCCTGGTGTGCCTGCTGTATAAGGGGCAGGGGAGGAAACATTTCTATGATACTGTGCAGTCTCTGTTTTGCTCTTCTGCAAGAACAAGCCATTTACAACAGGACATATTTTATCTCTGAGAGGTTGCTACAAAATTCAGCAGCTGCTGTCATGTTGCTGCTTTGGTTGTTGGGAAGACAGGTGGTTATTTATGATTTGCATAAGGAGTTAAACATTTTCAAAATACCTCATTTGCCTGTTGATATCCCCTGTTACCTTTCCCTCCCTGCAAGCAGAGCACTGAAACAGGCTCGTGGGTTATAGTGGGTTTGGGCGTGTTAGACAAATTGCTTTGCGTGGCTCCCAAGTAGAAAGATGTCCGATTCACTCAATCTCACCTCTGCATCCTTGTTACTGACCCGCTTTTTCTACAGGTCATCTTTGATGGTGAGGAAGCTGTTGATGCTGGAGGAGTGACAAAAGAATTTTTCCTCCTGTTGTTAAAAGAACTCCTCAACCCCATCTATGGCATGTTCACTTACTACCCAGAGTCAAACCTGCTGTGGTTTTCGGACACGGTAAGCCCTTGCCCTCTATACATACGGATTGAAGTAATATGCTGCATTTGAATGACAAGACAGTTAGTGGCAAATTATGGGAAAGAAATTATCTTCCTCTCATTTTCCACCCACAAAACAATGTGAGCTCTATTTTCAGTCAGTGTAAATTAGTATAGGTCCATTAACTTTAGTAGAATGGTGATGATTGTGCCTGTTAAGGAGTTGGCTCTTTCTGTTTATTCTTATCCCATCATAAAATTTGTATTAAGTATCAGAAGACAGTTAATAGAACTCTTACTATCATGAATGTGGTAATTGTGCTGTTTTACAGAACCAGAGGTTTAGGTCGTAATGGCATTAGAATTATGTGCTTCCCTTGCTGTTCACATAATTGCAACCAATCCACTTCGTCATGCATCACTATCACCTTCAGGGTCTAAACTCGTTAATGCTTTGTGCGAGGAAGCTCTTAAATGGCAAGAAACACGGTTCGTAATGAAAGTTGGTTGGTTTTGGAAGAGTGTGGAGTGCGAGTTCTGTACTTGTCAGATAGCACTATGCTGGAGGTGGTACTTATGTCCTTTTTTCTTCACCTTCCTAGGTAGCCAGATGGGAGATGATGTTGTCAGTCTTCCCTTAAGGTGTAGCTGCCCTGATGGGGTTCTTTTTAATTTATTAATTACATTTTACAAGGAAGGAAATTACATGGTACCTTTTGTAACTTGTAAACAGTATTACAGAGCAATTACTCCTCATGTTAATGCTATAAAAACAAGTCTTTTGACACTAAGAATAATGACAGTGTAAGCGCTGAAAATGAGTCACGTATTAACAACATTTAACAAATATAGGCAGCCAGTCTGTGGCTGCCATACCGGTGTGAGGGTAAATATACGAAGGAATGAAGGCCAGTATACTAACACCTATGTTGCTATATTTGCTTGGGTGGCACTGTGGTTATGCATACGGTTTTAATAGAAAATCGGATGGGTGATAGGGAGAGAATTGTTAGCACGTTTTCTTGCAGTACATAGACAGCAAATCACACTTTACTAATGTCTAAATGCAGAGGTATGTAAAAAGGAAATAAAAGGCAGATAAGGTGGAAAGCAGCTGTTGCTGTTTCCACAGCTAACCATGGCTTACAAAAGTAATAGGGCTTGGTTTCTGAATCTTCATTTCTGTGCCACACTCCAGCAAGGAATTCACAACCAAACTGGGACCTGATGGGACCTCTCTGATTTTATCCCAGTTGGAAAAGCAGGAGCTGGCTTACAGTGCATGGGGGAAGGGGTATTGTGCATTGCACCAGTGACAGTGTGTCTCATTGGGATTTTGCTGTGTGGTTTTGCAGTGTTTTGTAGAACACAACTGGTTTCACTTGATTGGCATCATATGTGGTCTTGCAATATACAACTTCACAGTGGTAGACCTTCACTTTCCCTTGGCTCTGTACAAAAAACTCTTGAATGTGAAGCCCTGCCTAGAGGATTTGAAGGAGCTATCCCCTACGGAAGGAAGGTATGAAAACCAAAATTTGCAGCCTTTCTGGGAAAGGAGACCATCCAACTGAGAACAAGACATGCCAAACTGGGTAAAAGCTGTTCAGTAAAACACCTCGTGATCCTTTCGAGTGATTGATTAATTTGGGGGGCTGTGATCCTAGCAAAGTATATGAGCCAGTGGTGAATTTTATGTATGACTTCCCCCCTCCCGCAGGCTATCAGATCCATCTGCTTAGGCCCTAATCTCTGTACCCACCTTCTCGATCGCCATAAATGGGATATCAACACAGCCAAAAGATACCTACCACACTCCTTTGAAAACAGGGGTGGGGCCTGTCCCTCCACCATGTGGTTGTGAGCATGAGCCCAGATCCTAGCCTCAGCCTTTCCCCTCAAGCCAGGCTTGGGTTAGCAAGCAGATCTGCTGCATGTCTCATGATGTAGCCCAGGATGGGAACTGTGCGTAGGATGTGAACTGTCCCATCCTTGAACTAGTGTCACTCTGACCTGCTCCCACGCCAGAAAGAAAGAAGTTGAATGGAGTGAAGGAACGACTTTTTCTAAACGGCATACTGAATAATTTCTGCTGAAGTGCATGGGGATATTGGTTCCCTCTGACACTGAGAGGTTATGATCCCACTGTCTGACTGCTCTCTCTTCTTCCCCCCCC
>VYZV01034261.1:0-24325 GCA_013401275.1 Pandion haliaetus
CCTCATTTCTCTGATTCCAGCAATGGTTGAGTAGGCTTTTTTGCTGTCTGCTGAAACCAGATTGTCCCCTTATTTTTTGTAACATGCTGCAAGTGAAACAACAACAGAATGGTGTTGCCTTTTACAACCAAAACTTCTACCCCTTTCTGATCCCATGTAAGATCTAAGCAACTGTCTAGCTGCAGCAATTGTTAAAAGTCCTCTACTGTTTATGCTACAGGTTTCAGGCTCTTGAGATGTTCTCAGCATTCACAGAAGCTTGTCTTCTGCCTTTCTTCTAAGAAAGATGTATATAGGAGATATACAGGAGACCTATAGTTGTAAACTGCCCATTTCAGTAAGGTTTGTTATGAACTTGAGGCTTCAAGTGCACACTCTTAGAAACTTTCTTCAATGGCGCTAAAATATGTGATTAATATTTTAATACTAGATACCATCAACTAATTACATATGCATGAATTTTTTTCATTTTCTACTGGAACTTTATTATTTTATTTATAAATGTCACATTTTTCATGATATAGCTGTGGTTTTCTTCTTAAGTGGAAATATTTCTTTGCATATTCATGTCACATACAATGATAATCAAGTTTGCTTCAATTAGGCTAATTGACATCAAATTTGCCACGTACTTCCCGATATTAATTTATTAATGCAATTTTTTCATTCAGACATCATCAAAAAACCCCCACTAAAGTCAAGTGAAGAAGTCAAGAAACCTTTCTTTTTACATAATGCTCTTTGGATCATGTCATTAAAATTAGTTCTTCTGCCTCCTAAAGACTTTTCTCTGAGACACAGATCATAGAATTCAAGTTGACCAACATTGTAAAAATGTTAAAAAAGAAAAGTCTGTGGCTTCTTCAAAAGTACTTTTGACTTTATAGGAAAGAAGGGGACATAAGGAAAACTACAAACCCAAAATACTGTTTGTTTACATCCAACATCATAACTGGTACCATATTTTGATATAAAAAATTAAGCACTTGAGCAACTACAGACCAAAGTCCATCCCAGATAGAGATTTATCCAGTAGCTAAAACCATAAGGAAACAGTATGTTTTCAGCAAAGAGCCTGAGAATTTTTAGGAATGCACTGTGCTGTACCTGCTACATACAGAACTGAGTCTAGAGGACATCAGTGAAGTGGCTGATAGGGAACTGGCACAACCCCTGTTAGTATTTGCCCGGACTTAGTCACATGTACTATGACTTTGCCCTTTTATATCAGATGCATAGTAATACAAAAAAACTCTGCCTACTGTATGTTTTGGGGGAAGGAACAGGAAGAAAAAAAAATCTGCTTACATATCTTATGCAATGAAAAGAGTATTAGAATAAAAACACAATTATTGCAAGTTGTGATCTAGCTGGTGGCCTCTACGAATTGTTGTGTTTTGCAAGTAATATTTTGTTCTAATGCTTTGTACTGCTACAGGGAAAAGGGTAAATAAAGTTCATGCTTTTCATAAATGAGTAAGAAAATACATCAATCCAAGTACATCTGAAATCAGAAGCTATGTATCTGATAAAATTAAAAACAGTTGCAGCACCTTTGTCACTGTTTTTTTAAGAAATTCTATAAGCTATACCACTTTAGGCTGTGGGCTAGTCTGCTTTCCATACTCACTATAGCCTGGGTATTTCTGAGCTGTACTGTAGTCTATGATGGAGACACACCAAAGAGTTTGTATCCGTCAGAATAAAATAAAGGCCTTGCTCTTTACTTAGTACTTTATCAGGAGCCCTTAGAGAAAGGGGAATTTCATGTTTGCAAAAGTTGATAAAAGTGTGATTATTATTTACACTGTGGTGGACATGACAAATTAAAACCACCATCTGATTTGGGGATTTAATATATGATTGCTTTTTTCAGTTTTTAACTGCTTTGAATGGCAGAAGCAATGACTAGCTCAAAAAATATTATCTCCAGTTCATAGAAAATTTTTTGTCTTCTCAGTCCACAAAATTTACATTGTGGATTTCTACTTAGAATTAAGCAAATTTGATTTAAAACTTTCTTTTGACTTCAGCTTTGGAGTGGAACTTGAAATGCTGAAAACCTTAGGGATCATGTCAGCATTATGAGATAAATAAAATGGAAGAACAAATCCTATCCTTCTCACTATTTGACAGTTAGGTTGATCAAAATAAAATCTTGGGTTTGCTTTAAAATTTTTAATGGCGGTTTTAGTGATGGACTCATTCTGAAATTTAAAAATTACACGTAACAAAACTTTTAAACAGAGTAAAACACTTTTGCTAAAGTCAGGCATAAGCAGTATAAATTTCTTAGTTCTGGAAAAAAGTGTTTTAATCATTGTCAGTAATTAAATGAGAAGAGAAGGACAGAATATGCAAAAGGGTTGGTCTGTTTGCGCAAAGCTGAAGCCCTGCATTTTATCAACATGTCACAGAACAGCTGCAGTTTGATGTGTTGGGTTAGGCATTTACCATGACAGTTCTCGAGCTGATGATAAAGTTTGGATAGTCTTTGCATGTGTAATTGCCTAAAATCTCTGTCACACTATATAAGCAAAAATAATGATCTGATTGAGGAGTGTGTGGGGATACCTGCGACTTGGATGTCGTTTGTTGCTATTTTACTTAAGCATGTGATTCAATTTTTTAATATGGGGGAACATTTTTCTATTTATATATAAGGAGCTAAATATAATGCATTTAAAAACATCAGTGCTCTTTCTCTTCTAGTTATGAATATACTGAAAATAGGTATTTTCATTTTGAGGCTCTTTGGAGGATATATTGGTTAGTCATTGAGTCTATTCAACTGGTTGCAAAATTCAGCTTTGTTTTACATAGTCATAACCACTGCATTAGCTTCAGAAACAAACCCATTGGGAAAAGGCACCTCAAGTAAGATGAAGCAGTGGGGAAACATATTTCATAACAGTCTGTGAATGCATTGTCATCCATGTTCTGTACCTTCCAAAATAATTGATCACACTTTGAGTTTGGGGTTTTTTTTTTCCTTTTGCAAACATATACTTGGACAGGCAATTATTCTTTCATAAAGTAGACTGAGAAAAAAAAATATTTGAAGATAGCTACCCTGAAAAGAATTGAAATACACTTCTGCGTGAACTGTCAAGCTGTCTGGAGAGCCTTATGCAAGGCAGAGCTACCTATGGCTGGAAGGATGCTGAGTAAGGCGAAGGCAGAGCCTGGGCAGCACCCGGTGCCATGCTCCTGCTCCGCTTTTAACCACAGAGAGCACTAACACCATGTATCTTGCTGCCTGTGGGATCACTCATCACAGAAGTAATTTAACATTAAGGTAGACAAAAAATATTACTACAAGGAAGACAAGAGCATACCCTGCAGAGGGGACCTGGAGGACGATGCAATGCATATTCATGTCTCTCCTCTGTGTTGCTTTGCAAGTGTTGGGACAAATCATTTTACCGTTTACATGAAAGGAGGAGTGATTTAGGAAGAAAGGCAATATGCTGGTAGTCAGGAGACCACTGTTTTTCCCGAGACTTACAGGATGACATTTAGCAAGTAATCTCGTCTTTTCCCCTCTAAATGTAAAATGAGAATAACACTATTTCCATATGGCATAGGGATGCCGTGAGGTTTAAAAACTGAAATGCTAAAATGATAGGGGATACACACGGTAGAAGTAGTTAGCACAAAGTACACAATACTTCTGTGGTTGAGAAGAGGGGGGATTATGGCCTCATATCTTTCTAAAGTGGCTAGTTTTGAAAAGGGCTGGAAGCTTTCTGAAAGTAAAGTTCAAGTTCTGCAAATATAAGAGCATTGAGTTTGAGCCATATTACTGGAAGCAACAGCTATTTGAGCAGTTTATGAGAGTTTTTAATGGAATCTATGGTGGTATTCCATTTTAAGGTAATGCTCAGTTAGACCAATACTTGGATCCCACCACTATAGTGATGATGATGATGATGATAGAAATAAACAACAACAACAACAAAAAAGCAGTGCCCTGATGTCTGGTTGAAAATGGATAGAAAAATAATTAATGCATAGCTCTAAACCCATGGGGGTGGGTGGGTATTATTTCTTGCATTACTGGAAATAAGTTAGCAAGAAAAAATAACTTTTTTTTTTTTTTTTAAGTGCATCAACAATGCCTGTATTTTATGTCTGGGCAGTCATCTGCTTTGTTGGTCAGCTCACATATAATAAATAACAGTCCTCTCCTCAAAGGTTGTGATTCTGGTATTGAAAAGATGTAATAAATATATGAAAAAAAAAGAAAAGGACAGATAGGAAGAAAGGGAGGTTGAGGTAATGATTACATGAGTATGCATTTGTTATAGTCAGTTGGCAGTCAGCATTCACAGCCCTGAAGGGTTTTATTTTTTTGTTTTGCTCAAACTATAATATGAGGAAAGTGACATTAGTAGGTGCTGTACAGTGGTTTTAAATGTTTTGCAGAATAACAAGCATGCTGATGGTGTCAGGTGGTGACAGTGATTCCTCTGTTAGAGGGAGAGGAAAAAGATGAAGAAAACAGCTTAATGTCCTTTAATATAAGAAGCAATTTCTTTTTCTTTCCTTAGCAACCCTACAAAAAGAGGCTATCTCATCTAGTAAAGTACATGATACACTTTTGTTTCAGAGATATTATCTGGAACAATAAGGTATGTATTTGCTAACTGTGCAGGTTATAGTTTTTATAATTGAAGATGTTTTTAAATCTTCTAGTATCCTCTACGTTGTAATTCTCAAGCTGGATTTAAATTGGACTCAGTATGCAGATTTGAATTACATTATAAACAAGTTCTGTAATAAAATTTATTTTAGCAATAAAATTTTTTATAAAGTGTAATGTCTTCTCCTTTTCCCCTAATTTGTTTGAGATTAAGATAAAGACTGTTGTGCCCCAAAATGAATATATCTATATATCAGAATGAAATATTCTAGGGTCAGTATTACCTTCTGATTAAAACTGAATGTAATAATGCCCTTTGGGGGAAAGAAACAGATTGATTTGTAGCACTAGGTCGTGTCATGTACTGCATATTCAGATTGTCTAGGCCGTAAATTGTTAATAGCAACTGTAGTGGGTTCAAAATGAAATTATCCTACAAAATTATGACCTGCACTTTACCTGCAAGAAACTACAGCATACTCCAGATCCTGTCAACCAGTGTTCTCTGACAAATGTTACCTTCTACAAAAAACGTGCAGTATGAGATTCCCTTGTTCCCTAACCCTTTCTTTAAAAGCTGACAAAGATAATTTACTTCTACATTATCCCCCCAAAAGTGTTCCTTAAAGCATCATTGCCTACCTCTGGTATTAAACTGTTCAAACTTTCTCTGGAAGTCATTTTCCTTAAATACTTGTATTTCAAAAGTAACTCCACATTTTATTGATGTATCTTTAAAATTGTAATAATCCACTACTTAGCGTCTTTATGGGAAACTGTTTAAGTCACCTTATTTTTGTGTGATGGTGGTTTCTGAAGTTCACAGTATGAGCAGCAGGCAGTCCTAGGAAGGTGGAAGGTTGTAGACTTTTGCCTTTGATTGAAGGTGGTTAAACGAGGCAAGTGTTACAGCCTAATGTAGCCACGTCATTTTTCCCGCAGCAGTTCTCTTAGTCCACATGCTTGATGGGATGCCTATTGTGGCTGAATTATGCTTTAATTTTAACAGTGGATGACTTAACTGCTTTGAAGTAAATAACTGGGTTTGATTTACAGTCTCAGCAGATTTATAAGAAGCTTTTGAATGTGCAGTTAAAAAAAAAAAAGAGTCTGTTATAGCTATGTACCTCTATAAATCTGTCTTTATTGTTCGGCATGTATGCAGGCTACTGGGACCCCATTACAAGTTTACAATCACTGGGCAATGTGTTTGAAACTCAGTAATGCAGAAATTAGAAACATTATGGTTTTCAATTATTCTTACTTGTTTCTGACATAAGATTGATGTCAGAAAATTCACTCCTTATAAAAATCTTAACATTCAGGATTAAAAGATAGGGCAATTCATAAGGCCCTTATTTCATTGATTCACACTTTCTCCTTACGCGTTTAAACTGTTGGCATCACAGCCAACTCTGTGACTCAAGACCTAGTAATAGAAAATTTCACTCATTTTGCTCATTCCAGAAACTCGATGCATTGTGTGGTAGAATCATTTATAACATGAGTAAAAGGAGAAATATGCTAAATAATTTAGGACCAGATTTTGCTACCCTGCTTTAAAATTCCTGGCAAAGGCACAGACCCAAGCACACCTGGGGTCCACCATCACCACATTTCCTCTGAATGCTCTGTAAACAGAGGGATTTGTTAGAAGAGGAAGGTATGATTTTTTTTGTTGTTACTGTTCTGTAGATCCCAGGGTTCCCAATGGGAGGAAGAAGATTATTGTTAAACCCGCATTTCTCTCTTAGTACCTGCTCAATGTTCGACCTCAGCCAATGTACTATGGCGTGTCTGTTTTAATAACACTCCATTGCGTGACTTCCATCTGTAGTAGCATGCCTCATAGCGGCCTAAGAAACTAAGCCGTAAAAAACCTGAAAATGTGTAACTTTTGTAGGAAGAGAAAAAGTGTACACGAGGACTGCTGCAAGGCAAGGTGAAGGCAGAACAGGGCCACCAGGTGGGCTAATATTGTATTTGGAGCTGAGCAGCAAACTTACGTAGCTATCTGCTGGACTGCTTAAGAGGCCCCAAAACTGGCTGCTGTGACCATACCTTGTCATCGGTGCTCAGATACTGATTCAAAGATGTGAGGACTGACAGGGATCTTGTAGGCCAGACTGTGTCATGGTCTTCACGTAGTCTTTTGGAAGGTATGGAACTGCTAATTTTAAAACCTTCTAAATCATGTGAAATTTCAGGCGTTGGATCTTCTTTTCTGGATAAGTGGGCTGCATCCAGTAGAAGGATGAAAGTCTGATTTTAAACAGAAAGAAAAATGCCCATATGGAATAAATGCCTAAATGTGTTCTCTTCTGTACCTGGTTGGAAGCTGAATCCTTGAATTTCTGAGTGACTTGGTAGACTACGTCTCTGAGAGACTAGGTGTCTTCATGAGCTATCAGGATGGTTTCATTAAGTATTCATAATATTTAGATTAGGCTCATATTTTTGAAAACTCTTCAGCTTGGGGAAACTGCTGTTGTCTAAATGTTCACATTTATAGGTTTTTAAAGCACTATCTTCTAATATCCTGTAGGTTTGGAAGAATACCAACTGTATTTTCAACAGTAACCCAATTTATTGAAATATAAATTATGTTATTCAGCAAACAAGAGGATAAACTTCCTTTTCTTCTGAGGAACTTGACGTCTAGATGCTTTAAAGTGCCTATTTAAATTTAGTGTGGTTTAGGTTTTGCACTATACCCTTCACAAAGTATCTGAGAAGGCTGATTTAATTCAAAGGAATTAGACATTTGAATATAAGTCATTTGAAAAACATAGATGGATATTTTTCATTTGATTTTTCATTTTTAAACATATGCAATAATCACTCAGGACATGGCTGTTAAAAGTTTAGACACCAGTGCATCTAACTTATTGAATGGTGACATTTTTAATAAAAATCATATTCTGTAAATGGCATTGCAGGTGTAATCATGGCAAATTGCTGTCAGCAGAAGGGGCACAGAAAAATCTATGCCAGCTTAACTTCTCCAAGCCACAGTGTCAGTGTGAGGTTGTCTGGGCTGCTAATTAGGAACATTACTCTCAGAAGAGAGGCGCAGCAAAGGCAGTGCTTCTGTAAGACTTCACAGCCTGTCATTTATGTGTGTTTTAACTACTATTTTCCTGGTGTCACCATTACTGGCTATTTTAGAAAAAAAAAACTTGTTACTGTTTGCCCTCTTATTCAAAACTTGTCTTTTTATTCAGGTGGAGGCAAAAAGCCTATCCCCAAGTAGCTGGCTATTGTTCTTTGGAATAAACTTTCTTTTTTTTCCTTTATAAATACATAATTTTATCTCTTTTTTTTTTTTCCTAAATAGATATTAAATTAAACGAAGCAAGTCTGGCCATGCCTGGCACTTTTATTATTTGTCTACCTTAAACAGTTCACACCACCTCACCTGCTAAAATCTCAGCATTCAATCAAAAAAATGAAAGCAGCATTCAAGTCATGCAGAAATAAAATCTGTATATGTGGAAAAAAAATGCACCCTGATGGCTGAGAAAACAGAGGCAAAGGCACAATGTCTCAAATACATTGTCCCATTTTTACTTATTTTTTGTATTATCTCATTTTTCATGGTTTTGGCTTCCAGAGTAATCTTTTTTTAACCTTGGTTTCTGTCTCACCTCTTTTGACTCAGCAGGAAGCAGGAGATGCTTCCTTAGTCAAAATACAGTGAAGCAAACCCTTACTTACTCCAGGCTGGTTTATGAAAGCGAGCCCCGGAGGCAAACAGTTGCTGACATAACAGCATGTAGAGTAAGCAGGTGTGAACATGCCTAGGAGATCTGCAGATCTGTTGTCCTGGCCTTTGGGGAAAGGGGGATCAGAAGGTGATTCCTCCTGGCACGAGGCACTTGAGCAGCATCACCCTTGCACTCCTATACTGCACGACCGTTGGGGACTACACTGACTTCTTCCATGTGTTAAAATGCTCATTACAGAAATATTAAGCTCCTCAGAGTTTTATTACAGCCATCCTCTCTTGCTTCTCTGAAGTGTTTATTCCCCTAGCATATGGCCAACTGTCCAAACTGTTGCACAGTCCTCAAAACCACCGTGTTGGTATAATAGAATAAATTGAACAAGTGACTCATAGCAGACCTGACTACCTGTGACAACACTGAGCTTCTTTTTGCAAAGTGGAAAGACTTATGTAAAACAAACACTTGATGTTTTGGTGCAGTAAGAGTAACAAATGGTTCCCTCGCTGCAATTGTGGTTTTGAGGCTGCGCTCATGGGGAGTTTGGTACCTGCCCGCCCATGCTCTTTTTTTTTGAAGATAAACCCACCACTTCTTAAACCACTTCCCCTTCTCTCATCTCCCCCAAGCAAGCCCAGAATACAGCATGAAATTCCTGTGTGGAAGTTTGAATGTTACATTCATTCAGAAGAGATGTATACGGGTCATGGAAGAAAAATCAATACTTTTTTATTTTTAGTTTTTTGTGTAGATCAAAATAATTCTTCCTTTAAGATCAACTTTTGCAAAAGAAAAATAAAATTTTGACAAAAATTGAGATTACTTTTAAGCATTTTCAAATATATACATTAATTTGGGGAAAATGCAAGCAATAAATCAATACTGAATTTCTCTCTATATATATTAAAGAAAAAGTAACTGGCAATGAAATTGTTGCACCTTGAGTCTTGAGTAGATTTCTGAGTTCCTTTAGGCAGTCCTCATTGCAGTCATGTTCAGAGCAAGGAAAATGTTAAGTATATAAGGCAGTAGAAGCAAAGTTCTTTCCCTTAAAATAGAGGGAGGTTGTCTATCTCTTTCATTATTAACCAGAAGCATATGGAAAGTGCAACGAGCATTTTTAATTTTAATTATATTTCATCTAAAATCATTCCCCAGTTCACTCCAAAGTTTCCAAAAAAGACTCCAACTTCTATGAGTTCCACCAAGTAGTTTGTTAGATCATTTCTCACAATAAAATCAAGAGATACTTTTACTGAAGTCTATAAATGGAGAAAGCTTACTAATTTTTCTGTTCCTAGTCTTTATCTAACATCTCAAAAAAATGAAATCTGTTAATATAATATTAACAGTCAGTATGTGTGCTGAATCCTCGATTGCAACAGCAGTATAAATACAATAATATGGCGCTGCTTTTCCTTCTCTTCTGTTAACTGAAGTCTTTATGTGCAAGTCTTGATTTGAAATTGAAATAAATGTAGTAATGCGTACAATACAACTTATATGTTTGAAAGTTAAAGTGAAAGAAGACAGTTATGCAATATGGCTCTGATTTTCACAAACTATATTTTGGCCATAAAACATGTATTCCCAGTGCCCTTTGAAGATTTAGCCACTCTCATGTAAAATTGCTGCTTTCTCTAAAGCTATAGTAATATTTTTGTGTTTAAAAAAATAGAAAAGGTATACTTCTAGTCATAATTTTGCTAGTGCCCATGGTCTACATAATGTCATTAACTAGAGTAGAATTTAGGCTGTATGATGTCTTAACTATTCTTTATGAAATCCTTAAGAGGAAATCCTAGTTTTTAGAAAGTAATAAAGGAAGGATGATCACATTTGGCAGAAATGTTCCAAGGAAACTATTATTAATATAGGAAAACCTCAAAAATATATACAAGACTGCTCAGAATAAACATCTGTGTTTTCCGGGGCGGCATTTCTTTTTAGAGATTTCTGAAACTGTGTGAATGAAAGAAAAGAAGATTAATTACTTTAAAGATGTGAGTGGTCTAGACTTCTGTACATATTGGGTTTTAATGTAGGAATCCAGAAATAGTCATGAAATTAATTCGGTAACTACTTGAGTACAAGAAGTTATATATATTTTTAAAGTCCCCAGTGCAACCAAAACCTTATCTCCATGGTATAGAGTGCATTGAACTTGTGTGATAACTTGGTAGCCATTCAAAGCAGCTTAATGCATAGCAGCTAGCAAAACCATAGAGATTAAAAGTTTGATTCATAAAAACTGTTATCTGGTAGCTAAGTGGATTTTTCATGTAGAATTTAATTTTATGGAGGAGTGGACTTGGACAACTCTTTATAAACTTCTTCTCTTGTGAGAAACTGCATGTGTCCAATTCACTGCAGAGCGCATGGTACAAAGAAGACAAAACCCAAACCAGATCAATGGTACCAACAATACACAACGTGTTTGGAACTGTTAAATGCAAATGCTACTGTGCGTTGGGTGTCCAGGTTAATTACGAGGTTACAGTGTTGTACTGCCCCAGAAGGTCTGGTTTTGAGACAAGTGTTATTTGCATAGTGGGTGATCTCTCCTCCATTTCATGCAGTAGACTTCTGAAGAAAAATGGGAATTGACGTGCTGCTTTTTCTGGAAACTCTATGATTAAGTCTCTAAGCATAGCATGCTTTGTAATGAACAGCTTGACAAGGAAAGCAGCTGTAATGAGCCTAAGACTCTCAAATAGCCTGTGCTGCTGGTACCTCCGCGCCCTTCCCAAAGACAACCTGCTGGGGAAGGGAGTTCAGGTAAATAGGTGTTATGGGCTACAGATGCTTTTGGAAGTCTTTGACACAAAGGTTATGGTGTGAAATTGCTTCTGGATGTCTCACTTGCCTGGATTGCTGAGCAACCTCAGTTTTAACTATGTGATGCAAATGGTTATCCCTAATATGACCTGCAATTAATTATCCTTGGTTTCCATATAAGAAAACCTATTTAGTGCCATTTCTTGTAATATGTTAATGGATAGCTGAGGAAAGAATAGAGCCAACATTTTATAAATGTCAGTATTGTTATGTTAACAGATCTAATAATCTGTGTGTGACATGCCTTTCAGGTGTATATCACATTTATGTAACAATAGGTACTTTTCCCACAGGTTAAGAAGAAAACAGTACCCTCCTCCAGTGGGCTGCTACTTAAGCTTGTTCCTTTTCATCCACTTCCCAATGTATAGCAGTCTTCCAGAGCTCTCGCTCCAGGAATTTAATTTGTAATTTTATTTCTACAAATATTTAAAATTGAATCCCTTCTGTAACTTTCATCCTTTATAAATAATATTTTCAGAAATGCTTCTATTACAGGGAAGCCTATCTTCAATTTTCAGAAGTCTCATTGAATCATGAGCCATAAACCTTCAATTCTATGAATCTAACTTCTGAAAATGGAAAGCAGACACATTGAAAATGCTTAAACTATTACTAATTTCCAGAGGGACAGAGTTTTTTCTGATAATTTTAAAGTCGTGTCCTATATTTTGTTTGGACAAGGAAAAAAACCAAACTTTCCTTCCTATTGTCTAAAGTATATTGTATATAAGTAAGTGCTTGCATGTGTCTCGTAGTGTACCTGACATTGGCCTCCTCTGGAGGTTGGATACTGGACTAAATGGAGCATTTCTTTATTCTGGCTCAGCGGATCTTTGTAATAGGAGCTATCAGAAGGGAAGCGGCATAATATTCGCTTTGACTTAAAAGGAAAATGAATAGCGGGAGGGGAGAAATCTGAGCTAGAAGAGACAGCAGTGAACTGTGTAATGGGATGGCTGAGATGGAATACAGCTGGTAGCTACTCCTGATATTTTATTGAGTAAATCTGGTTTATGTTACCTGCACTTTGAAGGACAACGCATGAGTCTCCATGTCTGTTTTAAGTATTTAGCAAATGCATGACTCGTACGACCTCAGTTATTTTCAAAAACTTAATGGCTATGATTTTTTTCTGAATCAAGTTTACTTCATATTCTCCAGTGCAGCATGTATGTGATGGCAGCAACAGTTTCTTGTTGGAGTGCGGAAAAAAAACCTAAAAATTCAACTTCTGATGGGTGATAGAAATACAGAAAATTTAAAGTAACCAAAAAAAAGCTACTATGTGAGATGGTATTTTATCCCATTTGGCTTCTCTCGTCATGAAAGAATTGCCACTTATGTTAGCAGTATTCTGAAACCACTGTAATATAATGAATATATATTTCTCAACATAAAAAATAATGCATATTTAACACTGAAAACATTTAACAGGAAATATCATTACAGTAATTGAGTTATTCTTACTGTATCAATACAGCACTGTCAAGAAGAATAGGAAGTAAAGAAATCTTAGTTAAATGAAATTGATAAAGTTATGTTCTCTGCGCTTCTTTATACTTTTGCTTACTGTAACAGTAAGACTATGTATGGACTGGTAGGTTGACTTAAAAGAAAAATGCAGGATTTAGAAGACATTTACAAAAAGTGGTTCCAGGATCCCACAAGAAAAAGAACTGACTGTTTTAAAACACTTGTGTTAGGTAGGTGTGAAGCTACCTTAGCGCCCCGAGAAGGAAAACTCCCGGCATGATTGTTAAGAAACACCACTCTATGTGTATCACACAGACAGAGACTTTAGTGCTACTTATTGTGGCAGCTGAATGAGAAAACTGGCAGCATCCAGTTTTCTCAGAGCTACAAAAAAAAAGTGATTTAAATGAAAGTGAATGCATGCACACGCATGTCTGCTATTACATACAGTGGTCTCAGACATGCATATCTACCCACAGTTTTTTTGAATTTCTGTGAAGTATTTATAATCTGATTTTAGTCCCCTTTAAACATAACTAATAAGCTTTTATAAGCTTTATCAATGTAACATCCCCACATCCTAGAATACTAACTTCAGAACGTGAATGGCTTCAGAGGCTGCCTTCCCACTGTGACCTGCTACCGCCAGCGTTTAGGACCCGTTTCACAGATGCACCATCATGCAGTGATGTTGCTTCTTAATAGACCATAAAAAAATTCACAATGACAAACTTTAAAATAGTTAGGAGAACTACAAACATGTATCTTTCATGCCCCTGAAGTTGCAATCAGACTTTTGTACTTAAAAAGGGAAAATTGTCTCCAACCAATATTTGTGTGTTGAGAATTGGATTCCTTATTATATACCATATAATACATGTAAAAACAGCTAGAGCTTTTTAGCTGAGTAGAGCATCTTCTTGGTGAAGCAGCCAGCAGTTCAGTTATTTGTATTACAATTGCACTTCTGAGCCTTTTTTTCTTTCTTTTTTTTTTGGCAGATGTACACCAAATAGCAATTGACTGGATCACTGGAAATTTTTACTTTGTGGATCACGTCAGTGACAGGATCTTCGTTTGCAACCAGAATGGATCAGTGTGCGTCACCCTCATTGAGCTGGATCTCAATAACCCTAAGGCCATAGCTGTTGATCCAACATCAGGGTAAGATTATTTATCTGCATTAGGATTTATTTTATATCACATGTGCTTGTCTGTGATTGCATATAGTATATCTGTTTCATGCAGGTGTCTTATAAACTATTTTTTCATTGCTGTATTGAGTTACATAGTTGCTATAACAAAACAGTTACGTGTAATGAACTTGTAGTAAGTAGTTAACTACATCAGTTGCGACATGTGTGTCTTAACTTCTCAAAATGGAATCGAAATGAAAAAACAATTTTATCCCTACCTGTCATAAGGTTTTATTTTGCCTCTGCTTTTCTGTAAATTGTATTTCTAACTAGAGTATGTGGAAAAGGAACTTTAAAGGTTTTCTTATACCGTATCCCCTCAGTTGCAGGAATATTGGAAATGGCTTTAACAAGTTTAATTACATTAAAAAGTGGAAGAATTTTTACTCTGCTTTAGAGGGTCAGCTATAATGAAGAAATTACGTTGTATTTGCTATTTCTCTTCCATAGATACATTCAGCATCACTTGGGAATAAAGCCTTGCTTAAAATACAGGGTGCTAAAAGTCTTCCACTCTATAACAGCCACCAGCTGAGAAAAGTTTTCAAGCAAATGATGAAGTAAAAGCATAACTAAATAGGAATAGTAATAGGATAGAGTTGATTTAAAAACTAAATCTTGGTAAGGATTTTAGAACAGGGATTTTACCTTGGTTTTATTAGTCTGTAAGTAGTGTAGACTGAAATGCCTGATGGAATATGTCCTAAACTGCCATAAGCCCCTTCTCAATAAATACAAAAATATTTACTGTAGAACAGCTTGTCATCTGTGTGTGGACTTTTGTCACTCTTTGTTTAAAGCCTGATTGAATATTAAGATGCATTATCACAATGACTTTCATTCTGACAAGAACAGCTTGCATGTAAATTTTACAAAGAAGTTTTATAATATGATTCTTGAATATAGCTGTATTTCTATCTGCAGCAGATGGTAAGCTTGACTTGATCTGACTGCAGAGTTGTTTTAAAAGAAAAATAAAGAATCATGTATAAATTGATTTTCTGCAAGTTCTGATCTGAAAGAACTTGGAGCTTTCAAATTTGCCAACAGCAGCCTTTTTTCTATATGTTTCCTTGTATATTCTTTGCTGGATTTACTAGATGAATCCAAAGTTTGTCATTAGCTACTGTTATCTGTCGGGAATGTAAGAATTGTATCCAACCCTTTGATTCTGTGAGGAGGGGCGGGATGGAAAAAGAGAGACTGTTTTTCCTTCTTCTGTTATCTGCTAGCTACAAACCATTCTTATTCAGATAGTTGCCTTTCTCAGTGCTATATTCGAGAGTAGTAGTGTCTATTTTAGTGTAGATGTAACTGCAGGCCTGTAGGAAAGACCAGAAGTGATTGTGATATTTCACAGTGTGACTCTTCCTACAGCAATGCCAATTTATTCCATCATCGAAACACTGGGTGGAAGATTTTCTCAGAATACATGTTTTGCATTTCAGCAGTTATTTCTTTATTGGTTTTATTGGCAGTTGTATTAATTATCTGACATATGTTGCTCTGTTAATAGGATATCTAACATAGATTTTAACTGATAAGCCCCAATTTATATATTACTTCTGCTTATTTGTGACTGGGTTTTGGTAGAGAATGCAAACAGATAATCAAAAAGCATTCTGGCTCCTTAAATACGTTTTGTTCCTTTTTTTTTTGGTCTTTTTTGCTTTCTTTTTAGTCTTTTGTGCTGATAGTAGTTGAGATATATTTCTGTGTTGAAGTATTAGCATCATATTGTGGTCTAGGTAACTTGCTGGTTTTATTTTCTTTAAAGAATCACAAAAACATCCATACTAAAAAAGTGTTGCAAGTAAAGCACTGAATGAGTGAGTTGCATAGAAGTGTGTGTGCAATGACTTCTTAAGGCAGTTATGTTTATACACTCTAAGCATATGATTATACATCACATTTGGGTTTTTTTTTTGTATTTAAATATGAAGCCCAGACTGTTATGGGAGTTTTTATCTCCTGTAAGAATTAAATATTAAGGTATTTAATGTAATTACATTGTAAGGTTTTTGCTCCTGTAAGATGTGTTGCTATCATGGTATGTTCATTGGTCCCAGCGTTCTTCTACAAGCTGAAGGTATGCTCGCCCAGAGAAGACCGTTTCCTCTGCTAAGGAATTCAGAGCTTGATCACAAGCCTTTATGTCTGTGATGGGCTTCCTGTAGTAGCAGAGGGTCAAGCCCTGCTACTCTAACATGTTCACAGCTGTGCTGTTGCGCATTTAGTTGTTTCATGAACCAGAAATTCTGCCTTTATCAATAAAACAACTAAAGCACCGGTGGAAAATTTCTTCGTTCTGAATGGTTCCCCTTGCCACACTTAAGAATATATATCCAGTGTGATTAATTTTACATCTCTGTGCCTGCGAGTTTTGTTAGATGTTTAATGGTGATGGTTTTATATATTATTCTGTGAGCTTACAAAGGAACTTGAGCTAGTAAGCTTATTTCATGTCATACAATGAATGAAAGAAGTTCCATTATTCTTCTAAAACTGAACTTTAAATTGAGAGAAGAAAGATTCTGCTATTCAAAAAGTTCTTGAACAAGCAAGTTGGTTATGTTTCTAATCTAAGCCTGTTACTTTGGTTTAGGATTTCAGTGCTTTTATCAATCTGGACTGTGTTTCATTTTTTGGTTATTCCAGACTATGTCTAATGGCTGTGCACCTGAAAAATCCCCACCCCCACCCCCCAAACAATGAACTACTATTTTACCCAGTTAGAGGTTTTGCAGTACTAATAATCATCTGTTATGTCAACTGATTTTCAGTTAAGAGTAGCACAGTGTAAGTATCAGAGCTGTGTTAAGGACGCTATTGCCAGAGGGAACTGTGAGTACTTCAGACTAGTCAGTGAAACATGTATTGAAGAAAAAGCTAGAACAGTGGTAGTAGGAAATAAAGTGGCAATCAGAAACAGAGAGGGAGAATAAATTGTTTTTCAATAATGTATTAGCTATCACATGCTTTTGAAGTAAGATGTTTGGCTCCATATGTCTGCAGTTCATAGTTTTGATAAATTCTAATTTGGAACTTCTTCAGTGGTCAAGAAACAGAAGCTGTTACTTTTACTGGTCCTTGAAATTGGTGTAAAATTGATGATAGTGCTGATGACTGTCACAGGAAACAAATATGAGCTGAGTTAGGATGATTTTATCCCTAGCTAATGTCTTCAGTGTAGGTCTGCTGTACTCGTGGGGAATGACTTTTTAAAGGATTCCAGCTAGTCTGGCAATCAGTGTGCATATTCATGAGACTTTGAACACCATACATATATGATAGGGAAGGTCATAAATTTAAAAGTCACAAGAGGATAGATCAGATTTAGGTTCTCTGCCAGCTCTGCCACAAACCAGTTAAATGTCTATAGACAAAGCATTTTATGTTTTTTATGTCTCTGCATCCTCTTGTATTTAATAGGGAGCATAAAATGCATGTTGTTGAAGTTATCTGATACTTGGATGCATTCAGAAACATTAGGAATTAATATTGTAGAATGCACTACTAGCTGTGTACATGTACATGTTTATACTGTAAATATGTATACTTAATTACCTCCAGTGTTTAAGGTAAATTGTTGCCTTCCACTGCACCGCAATGGCAACTGAGAATGCGTAGCGACATTTTACAAAGGAAAAATGCATTTGATTAGGGAGACACTGCAGTGCCCTCCCAACAGGAGCACTTGAAATGATCAGTCCTGATTGAGCTGCTTAGATATCTACCATACATGGAGTAATATAAATATCAGAGTGTCTTAATTTCTCCTCAGACCCATTTTCCAGTTTCTTTGGGAATGCCAGGAAACAGGGAAAGGCAGGAATAGCAGGTAGGGCTGTTGGCTCAGGGCTACCCCTGGTTCCAGAAATGTACGTCTTGTAACGATGGCTCTGATGCTATTTAGGATGCCGATCATAATTTTCTGCTATATTTCATAGGCTTATGGAAAAAGATGGATTTTAAAGAGAATGTTTGAAATGCTGAGGGTATTGATCTAGCACCCACTTACAAAACTGTTCCAAACATAAGGAGATGTGTAGAGAAAGGGCGGCACAGGGTGAGATTACAAAGAGGATGTTCAGAGCAAAGCTGGTGTGTGGGAGGATGCACAGAGCAGAGTGTAGAGAAGTTCTGAAAGTGAGGAAATGGGTTCGACGCCTCCTACACAAATCTCTATAAAGGCAAGGCGTACTGGAGGGGGAGAGGAGGAGGACGGAGAGAAGAATTGGAGAGGATGCCCAAGTAGAGCCTGAAGTCATTGAAAAAGGGAGCTTGTAACTACCATTTAGAAGTTGTATTAGTAACAATGGGCAGAAAAGACCTGCTGCTAAAGAGATTTGTAAAAGGAGCAAGCTCACACTTTAATACTGCAACAGTGAGTGTCATGTAAATATTTGAATAAATCTTTTAATCGGCTTTTCCTTCTGCTATGTTGTAGAAATAAGAAAACTCACAAGCTCTGCTTATTTCTTTCACACAACATTTGTAAATGCATACAGGGAGAGATTGTGATATGATGATGTTAGAAGAACAAAATCTATTAATGTGTTATTGTGTAATGTACCTTTTCTTCGTAATGTTAATAAGTCAGGAAAAAAAACCCACAACAAACAACTGCACAACAGCAAAAAGAAATTTATTCTGCTGCATTTTAAGTCTGTAATAGCAATCAGTTGCTTTCTGATCCACAACGGTGAACAAGGGAAACAAGGGCAGAATTAATAGCTTAAGTTTTCCCCTTCCTCATCTCAGAAATTTCTTCTGAGGAAAAAATATAAAAATATTATTCCATTAACTTCCTCTTAGATTCTAAGGATTATACACACAGATTTTTCTGTGGCTAGAATCAAAGCCACAGTTTGAAAATAATAAGAATAATAATTAAAAATACATAACGATATTTTTGAAACATAGCAGAGAAATTTGCCTCAGTCTAAAATTTCAGGAAATCAGAGAAAGCGAGGGGTAAGATGACATTTTGAAGTGCAGCCTTCTGTATAAGGACAGAGTTGAGCAGCATCTTTAAAATAGCATATTCGAGAGATCTAGAAAAATCATAAGAAACAGTTGTTTCTTCCTTTTTAAGTTTTTCTTTTTACTTGTAAATTTATTCTACTTCTGAAATAATTCTGGTAGGCATAAGAGGAAGAAGTTGGAGGTTGGTCATGTGAACCCTGTTATCGTCCAGAGCGATTAGCTGCTGTTGCGTATATTCTTACTTAATCTGTGCATGATGATCCTCCTGGGTTGTTTGCGTTTATTGGACAGACCGAAATGCAATGTAAGGTCCACTGAGCAGTTCACACTCAAAAGCGAAGAGAATGGGAAAGCTTTTGCACATTGTTGAATCAAAAGGGTTTTCTCCTTGCTAGAGAACTATGCACAGGAGATAGTGACTGCGGTATGGAAAAGCCATGCCAGATGATGGAAAACAACCGTTAGGAGGTCAAAGAGATTTTTTTTTCTTTTTTCCCCCTCTGTGAAGATCTAAGTAGAATGAGTTTGGGGCTGACAATTCAACATGTTTGGCAGGATGGGAAGACTTGTATGCCAGTAAGAGCTATCCTACTTGGTGGGATCTTAGAAAAAAGGGAAGAGAAACTTTTGCATGGGTGAACTCTTTGATGGAGCATCTCACTAGACAGAGCCTGAGGCCAATGCTGAAATCCTGTATTACAAAAGCTGTGATAACCAGAAAAGAGCAAGTCAGCTGATGAGGAGGTGGAGAGAGACATTTCTGAATCAACTCACTGAAATTCATTTCATTTTTCTTCTTTTCTGTACCTAGATTTTTCAAAAAAGCCAAATCATAAATGCTCTGTCTTTTAGACACAACGGATAGAGTTTGCATTTACCTTTTATTTGCCTTGAGTTAAGCATAATATAAGGTAAACGGATGGGTAACAAAACACACCTACAGAATGAAGTGGGGTCCTGGGCTGCCGCAGGAGGCATTTCAGCTTCCCTGCAGATCCCCTTCCCTATTCAGAGGGCGAGAGAGCGGGTGCTGCTCTGGCACCCGGCGAGGAGCGATGCTGGGTGGCACGGCAGGCACTTTGGTGTGTAGCAACATATCAGTCTGTGCACTTCAAGATTTTGGACCTCAGTGAGAGTATTAAAGGTCTCTTTATTTAAAACCCCTCCTTTTTTCATTTTTATTTTCTTTTTTCTTTTTTTTTTTTTTTTAATTACAAGTGATTTGATTTGAATTATTTCTCCCGTTCAGCCTGACTAGGGAAGGGCGTCCTTGTTTCCAGGCTGCAGAGGGGCATGGCCTTTTGCTTTATGCCTGTTCTTAGACAGTCGCTGGAGAAGGCATGATGCCTGAGGGGTTGCTCAGATGGGCTGAGAGGAAGGAAAACATCTTCAGCCTGACCTGGCGGAATGCCCTGACAGTGCAATAAATGGCAATTGGATTTTGAGTGATTTCTCGAACAAGGAAAAGGGAAAGAAAGTCAAGGAATTTGTTATCTGTGAGGTGATCAAGTTTCTTACAGGGGAGGAAGAGAGCAGGAATGCAAAAAGCAAGGGAGGTCAGACCAGTATATATTTTTCTTTATTTGCTTCATTGTTATTTAGACAGGGGAGTCTTTCAGGATAAAAATAAAACATCTACACTTACTGTCTGCTGCCTTTTTTATTGTCTTTTTACTTTCTTGTCTCTGAGCTTTTACAGCAGCCACAAGGCTTGGGAGAGATCTCTGAGTCTTAAAACTTTTTTTTTCTTTTTTTTCTCCTCTCAGAGTAGTCACCATTTTCTGCTGATCAAAGAGGAGTGTTACAATCATTAAAGCTCACTTTTAAACAGCAAAATCATTAGTATTTTAATAATATGCCATTATTAAAAGAGCTCCGTTCTTTTTCTTGCCACAAAGCAGTTTCAAAGAGCTGTAAGATACACATAAGACATGCTAACTTCTAGAAAGTTTTAAAGGTTGCCTGAAAAAGGATCTTCTTCATAAAACCAAAGCAAGCCAAAAAAAACCCCAACCCCCAAAATTTTATAATAACTAATCATAATATGAACGTTTTCATCAAGAATTCAAATTTTGTTGCTCATCCTCCCCCTCCACAAACCCTTTCAGGCTTTCAACAGTTGGAAATGGTATGATAGTGGAGCCAAAACAACTGAGAGGAGAAAAGATAATTAATCAGACCAAACCCCATCTTTTAAAATTATGTTTACCTTTGGTGTCATTTATTTAGCTCAAATGGTTGCTAAACATTTAGGAAAAAAAATGGGTTTTGTATGATCTCAGGTTTTCAGAAAACTGCTTCCAGTTCTGTGCTATTGCATCTTTTAATTTTAGTTGTTGCTAAGTAAATTGAGGCATAAAACTGTCACCTTTACATTTCCCTCTGGACCTAATCTCCTTTGTAACTTTGTTTCTCGTGCAGCAGTGCAGATCTGCTCACTAGGAAACCTTGCTGCTGCTGCTGATCTTAGTAACAAAAAGAAACTGGGAGTAACTTCATCTGCTCTCTTTCCCAAAATAACATGATAGGAGTTTGCACGCATGTGCAAACAGAAAAGAACAGACAAGAAATAATGTTTTTTCTTCAATAAAATAAAATTTAAAAAGGGATTAATGAACATAGAAAGATACAAGTTTTGTATGAAAAAGTCAGCTAACACACCTGAAAAGTATTCACAGTCACTGACAAAACTGAAGGAATCAAAACATCAAGCACATTACATAACTTCATTAAAACAGAACTCATTAACAACATCAGGTTACAGATTTGGTTCAGAGCGACTGCTATGATCAAGACAATAAAAATAGAAGGAGCTTGAACAGGTTTGGTAAGTGCATGCTTCCAAATAATTATGTGAGTGCATTTGCTATTGTGCATACCTTTTTATTAATCAGATATAACTGAAATCAATAATTGATGACTACAATTAATATCCAGTCTTTTGTATATACTTGAAGATGTACTGTACTCGGTACCCAAAACAAGTTGCATTCAAAGTAATAGTAATGATAAACTGTGAGTGATAAAGAATATATTTTTCCAGTGATCATAAAACTGTGTGAAAGAGTTGCCAAAGTGAACACTGACAGTGTTATTAGACTAGCTTACTGATGTTCAGAGTGATGGTATTATCTAAAAATCAGTACTACTGTCTGGAGAATAAAAGGCTAAGTAGTGTAATACTGATGAAACATCTGTTGCAACATGAACTTAAGTAAGCTTTTTTCTTATGCAGCATGTGCCCGGTAATGGATTTCGTAGCTATGTTGCTACTAGTAGGAACAATATTTGAGTAGTGTCAATAATTATGGAAAAATTCAGTGGGAATACAAAATCACTGATGAAAGCACAAAATAGCTGTAGTTTATAAAAAAAGTGCAAACAATAAAATATCTTATAAGTCAGTAAAACTTTTTCACTTGGCAAAAGTTGCCTTTTAGTTAGTTGGTCCAGGGGACCTTGAATGCACCGTCACTCCTTTCTCATCTGGCTCAGGTTCTCCTGAATCCACCTGAACAACTCAGCTGTCATCTGACTGCAGCATCTTCATTACCCAAACCTGCTTTTTGATGGAGTGTCCCTGGTGCTTTTGATTACTAACCATTTGAATCGTCTCAACAACCCAGGCTGAACACATGAACAGCAACAACGCTAATAAAACACCAGGAGTTTGATTGCCTGGGGCCACTCACAGCTGATACAACGCATGTCCTCTCACTTTTGCTTTAAACTGCCTCTGTGTAATTAGTGTAGTTACTCTTATGCCTGTCCTCAGATCCCTGTCCTTCAGCCCTTTAGCTCATTAAGCGTCTGATCAAAATGCTCAGCTTTTACTGAAATTACTGTGAATCTATGAGTTAGAATTTGTTATTTGTGAAGGAGATGGAAAATGGGCATGCTATTCTGCCTAGTGTGGAAGTCGTGAAGTACTTTTTTTTTTTTTTTTAATAACTGAAATGCCCAGGCAAAGGCTATGTGATTTAAATCACCCTATCAATGATTTTCTTCAAGATGAAAGCAATTAAGCTACAGAGAATTGAGGCCACTTTGTTTCTGAATGAGAATATAAATGGGAGTTTAAGGCTCTATAATGCACGTACATTATGTTCATGTCCATTTGAATTCTCCTTTTATTTTTTTCTTTATTACCTGATTGTCTTATTATCCAACCAGCTTCTGTAAGGTCATTTATGTTGAAGACAGGTCCTGATATAAATTAGAGCACTGCATGAGTGGAAGCACAGGAAAATATCTTAAAAAAAAAAAGTGTTTAGGATCCAACTTTTTTTAAGGTGTACTTGCATTATTGTGGACTTAGAGAGAGTGTGTGTGTGTATGCATATATTGAGAGAGATGTTTAAGTTTTTGCTATAAAATGAAAATAGTAACAAAAATTTCAATACAGATACTGTATTATAATGTTACAAAGTTTCCAAAATCTTTTTTTCTAGAGATGACCACACATTTCTTGTGCAGTTTTTACATCTGTCCTTGTATTGTAGCTGTACAAAATCATGTAAACCACAGGTTTTCTTATAAGCTATTTTCATGCTATATATTTCCTTCTTCACTGATGATAAATCACCATCTGTGTATATGCAGCATTTAAGTACAAAACCATTGGCATTACTCTTGTTCTGGATTAACCAGAACCACCCACAGTCACAGAAATGATGAAACCCATTCAGTTAATTCATCAGCAGTATGAGGATATCATAATAGAAACTACTGTTCTCTCAGGGCTGGCTACATGGGTAGTTAGTTTTTCATATTGTTTTTCCAAATTTTGTTTTCCTGAGGTTTCTTGCATGTCAGTGCCCTCATTGCTATGCTCAGCAGTGTGAACATGCCTTGCTAAAGCTCAGCTGAAATGTGACTCCTTTGGGTGGAAGATATAGAAAAGCTGGAGGAAATTAGAGATAATAATAAGAACTAAAAGATGTAAGAAAACCACGCCCAGGAACTGTGGAAATCTAATCTAGAAAAGAGACGGTCGAGAAAATTTATAACTATTGCTTATAAAAGACTGGTTAAATAGAAAGGTGGTTTATTATTCTCCCTGTTAAATAAAGGACAGAAAAAAAAAATTATTAGCGGAGACTTTGATAGATACAGGAAAACTTTACAAGGCTGAGGAGACGTTAGCATATGACTCATGTAAAAGTTGTAATCTCTGTCATTAGGGATACTTAGGACTATGTCTGGCAGGGTTATTCCAGCCTTGTATTACACTTCCTCATTATGGGAGGCTGTATATGTGTATGTGTCTATAAGCTTATAATGTCAGAGGATGCGATACTAGCAGAATAAATGTGAATAAATGTATTTACTAACATTTCAGTGTTGCTATTTAAAACGTACAGCTGAACATTACCAAAGTAATGATTTGTTTTGTTTCTCCACTTGAAGGGATTGAAGAGATTTTAAGGAAAAGGGGTAAAAAAAAGAAAAATAAA